>JAOTQJ010199168.1:0-59135 GCA_025642045.1 Solanum sejunctum | reverse complement strand
GGAATTTGGCCTAGTATGTGTTTGCGTGCCCTTAGCGGGCACGGGTCACGACCCCCAGGGCGGGGTGTGACATAAACTCTCCACCCTCAACTCTAGATGGAGCTTGTATATCAAGTGGAGGTGGACCTCTTTAGTGAGGCCTCATGAATCTGATCAGTGATGAGGCGGGCCTAATTAATATCATAACTAGCCAAGATGTTGGCAACCAGTACTACAAGCTCCGATGTCAAAGTATTATCAGCAAGATTAGGCCGAATATATGATCGAATAATCAACCACTATAACTTGGTGGAGAAATTGAATGAAGCCTTGAAAATAGGCTCCGAGTGAGTAACGACCCATGCAGTTTCTAGTCCCTGCTCAGCAATATAAGCAGCCACCTATCTCATTAAGTTAGCTCGTTACTTAATATCTCTTATCACCAGTGGGTCCCTTATCTATGCCACCCTGCAGTCAAACTCTACAGTGGATCTAGGACAAGAAACTCTAGGCCAAAGTGCATACAACAAATGGTAGTCTCTAATATATCCACCTACCAACCCTTCACACTCATCTCGATCAGTCTAGGCTGAGTGATGGGATTCCTCCCTTTGCGAAGAGTGCTATGTATGGCTGTGTATGATGCATAGAACTCCTTGCATAGTCGAGGAGTATTGGTCGGGTGTATGTGTCAACCACTTGATTTGGTACCTAATGTTAGCCCTCTACTGGAGGTCGAGGACACTGACGAGTCTGTCTAATATAAGCTGAGCTCCTTATAAATAAAGTGGGCTACCTTGCTCCACTCTGTCTACTGTTGACCCTCTAGTTAGATCTCCTGCATGTCCTCAACACACCACCAGTAAGAGAATTTGAAGATGATGATCAAGGTAATGTGAAAGACTTCGTCTTTGATTCGTCCTCAAAGCCTGACACCGAGCTGGAATCCTCTCTGATAGAGTCATCCAAGGTAAGTCGCCCCGTTGTGTCATCTCTCATCAGACTGGGGAGTGTGAACAATGAGAGTCTAAGTTTGCCCAACTTTGGTAGAAAGTCTAGTCTGTGGTCTAGCCCTCTCTAGGTCTGGGTCAACTTCGAGGTCCCCTATTGAGTCGTGAGATGGCCTGCTCATCATTTAGGGACTCATTTCGGTGCCTACTTTGTAGGGCCCTGATCTTATCATGTTTGGCTTTTGGGCCCATAGTACCTAAAATATGAACATCTACGCACCTTGGTTAGCCCCCATGAATCAAGAATTAAAATGCAAAAACAAATCAGAACAAGTTGCAGAAAGGTTTACAAAAGCATTTTTTATGGGCCATAGTTGGTACTACGGACCGTAAAGAGCTCTCGTAAAACAATGGTCCAAATAATTTTTATCATCGGAGAAGTCTATGAGAATAGGTATAACTCATGAAATGTGTTACAAGTCATAGACTGAGTCATAGAGAATTCCAGTGTCTGAACTTATTACATGCAGGGATCTACGAGCCGTAAAGTGTTCTACCAGCCGTAAAGTGTTCTACGACTTGTATAAGGTCTCATCTGATAGGCACTCAAAAACTTTAGGTTTCTAGAATCTTGTACAATGGGCAATTATGACTCATGGAATGTTCCATAGGCCATAAAAGCCACTCGTAGACAAGAAATTCAGTTACATGAGGTTCCACGCCCATCATAATGGACCCCACATGACTTTTTAAACTTTGTTCTACCATAAAATGCACTCACCCACATGATTTTCACACCACAACCAAGACCCTGACATATTATTAAAGTATATACCCCTTCAAGTAAGTATGTTTCCCCAACTAATACGACCCTATATGAATAATTTCTCCATAAAACATCTCGTACCTATATCATCGCCCACTAATTTATACACAGGTTCAATTCATCACACATGGTGGGTGAGTTAATAGGTAATAATTATACTATTCAAATCATATAAACAAGGCAACGACACCCAATTTCGATCTTAGACAATTATTCAAACATGGGCAACCCAAATTCACTTATCACATGTTAAATTCAAACATTGAGTGTGTCTCTAAACTACCATTCCCAACAAAATTTCCAATTCAATCATACAAGCATAGACAAATTAAGGTTTTTGAATTAACCAAAAACTTACCAAGTTGTGTGATTAAGTTGTAGAAGATGAAGGACTGAAGAGGTACTAAACCCTAGGTCATGGGAAAATCACCAAAAAATGGGGGTACGATTGTCGTCAGTGGTTGGAATTACGTAGGGGTGGGGTAGCTCGGGTAATTTTGTATATTATGTTAGATATAGGATCAAAATAATTTGACCCCGTTATTTATTCTTTGACCAAGTCAACTAAGATCTAATGGGCTTGGACTCTACGAAACCTCGATTAGGGGCCATATAGTCTTGAATGGCTCATGAATTGTCATTTCATAGAATATTGAAACCCTAGATTTTAGGACTAGTTTTCACAGAGTATTCTACGAGTTGTAAAGTGATTTATGACTCATAGAGGTTAGTGTAGAACCCTCAACACTTAGGAGAATTTTAGGAAACTTACCTAGGATCCATGATCCCCATTCACGACCAGTAGTTTTATGTACGGATTGTAAAGTTGGCTCATGAACTGGAGTGCACAACCTTTTGCTCATTGAAATTCTCTACGAGATGGTGTGTGGGTCGTAAAGTGTTTTACAACCCTTAAAATTAGTTGTAGAGATAGAACCTGATGCTCTTCCCAGCCAAAAATGGTTGACTTAGCTCTGCACCTCCGTATTCTTTATAGAACACACTATTACCCTATATGCAACCAGCCTAAATGTCCAAGATTACAATAAAAATAAAAGAAAATAACCACCTATGAGTCCAAAAAAAACTAAAATTAACCTACAATTACACTATTACGATAAGGACCTTGGGTTGCCTCCCAAGTTGTACTTGATTTATTATCATGATATGACTTGGGAAAATTGGTTAGTCAGACTTCAAGAATTGCCTAGACTTTATTCTTCAGATCATCTAGTCACTTCATGGACTGATAGATATTGACAACCTTTTCATCGTTTAATATGAACCTGAGTTGACCAACTTCCATATCTATTGGTGCTTGCCCAGTAGCCAGGAATGGTCTTCCCAAGATTATTGGGATGTCAAAGTCGACTTCAAAATCTAAGATTACAAAGTCTATGGGGAATGTGAATTTTTCAAGTTTGACCAGCACATTATATAGTATCCCCACATGCTTCTTTATCATGTGATTAACCATCAACAACCGCATGATTGTTGGAGTAGTAGTTCCTAGTTCTAGTTTCTTTAAGATCGTGAGAGGCATAAAATTAATACTGGCACTTAATTCTTAGAATGCTCTTGCGATCTCCACATCTCCAATGGTGCAAAGTATGGTGAAAACACCAGGATCTTCTCTTTTCTGAACCAAGGACCTTATAACAATAACACTGCAATGTTGAAGATCTTGTGAAATCTCCTGACTTACAGTGCGCTTCTTAATGACCAGGTCCTTCATGTACTTGGCATAACCTAGCATCTTCTCCAATGCCTCAATGAGAGAGAAATTTATAGAGAGCTATTTTATCATGGTGAGGAAGTGCTTGAACTTGCCTTCCTCTTCCCTCTTTTTGATTCTTTGAGGGAAGGAGGAAGGAGGCCTAGGAATGGGAATCAACTTTTGTGGCGTATCAACAACTTCATTCACCTCATCCTTTCCACGATCATCTCCTTTATCCATATCCTTGGCCGCCACTATCTCCTCTCGAACATCCTCTTCATAAAAGTCATGGAAGAATTAATGGTGCTCTTGCCACCACATGTAGTAACTTCCATACACAGGCCATCATTCTTAGGATTCTAAACTATATTGCTAGGTAGTGTACCCTTTTGGTGCTGATTGAGTTGAGTCAACACTTGACCAAACTGTTTGATAGCCACAGACTAAGACTCAATCTTTTAATAGATTTTGGAAATTTCAAATTTCATGCCCATCAAAGTCTCATCCTGCATCTCAGCTTTCTTCAGTAGGCGATCAAATATCTCCTATCCTTGAACTACTTGCACCTGTATTGCAATTATGTGGTGGCACATAGGGACCATTTCTAAAGCCATCTCTGTGACCTAATCTGCATCTCTCTAGACCCCGAATATCCTCCATAGTGTTCCCAGAAAGCTCCATCTCTGTTGAAGTTCCAACCTTGGCTTTCCTTGAACTTGGCTCCAATGGTCTTGATTAGACCCTTAGGTATTGGTACAGAAACAATCAAAAACAAAACATGTGTCCTCCCCATAATAAAGCTCATCATACATAGGTGCACCTCCCTTTAAAGGATAAACCGATCATTGTCAAGAAATAACACCTAACAAAGTTAGGGTCGAACCCAAGGGAATACATAGACTCAAGCGAATTCAATGACTGCAACCTGAGTAGTTAACTGACTTACTTCCTCAAAAGGGGGAGGGATTTGGAATAATCAATGGAAAAACACACTAAATAATACGAGAGTGAAATCAATAGGGAGAGAAACTAGGGTATTGTGTTCCCCATGATTTTCTAACTTAGTATCACTAGATAACCTAATTCTTTTCGAGTGTGTAGCATGCATGACGGTAAGTTAAGTTCACCAAGACCTTTGTTCAAAGGTACAACAACAATAAGACCCACTCCAGTGGAATCACACAAGTGGGGTCTGGGGAGGGTAGAATATACATAGACCTTACCACAACCTCATAGAAGTAGAGAGGCTATTTTCTGAAAACCCTCCTCTCAAAAACCCATAAGAAGAATAAACTCGATATGACAAAAAGGAAAGTGAAGGAAATAGAAAAGGTGACTAATAACGCAAAACATATAACAATATCTACATATGATAAAATTAACACATATATGACTGCTAGTGGCAAAACATGATAAAACATGACTTCTACTGCTACCTTACTATACCCAAAGGTCAGACATCCACCTAACCCTATCAACCAATTAGCCTGCTACTCTCATTCGCGACCTCTACTACTTTCTATCTAAGGTCATGTCCTCGATGAGATAAAGTTTTGCCATATCTGTCTGATCACCTCCCCCGTAATACTTATTTAGTCTACCTCTACCCCTCCTTGTATCTCCCAAAACCAATCTCTTGCACCTCCTAATAGGAGCATTGATACTCCTTCTCTGTATATGTCTAAACCATCGCAGCCTCACTTCCTTCATCTTATCAGCCACAGGGGCCACCTCTAGCTTCTCCTGAATGGTCTCATTCCTAATCTTATTATTCCTGGTGTGGCCACATATCCATCTCAACATTCTTATCTCTGTGATATGCATCTTCTGAACATGTGTATTTTTTATTGGCCAACACTCCACCCCATACAGCAAAGATGGTCTAACCACCATTCTGTAAAACTTACCTTTGAGTTTAGGTGATATCTTCTGATCGCACAATACCCCGAGGTAAGACTTTATTTAGTCCATGCTGCCCCAATTTGATGTGTGATATCATCATTGATATCACTACTACTTTGGATAACAGACCCCAGATACTTAAAGTTTTCCCTCTTGGGGATAGGTTGAGTGGCAAGCCTCACATTAATGTCTGCTTTATCCCTCACCACATTGACAAGTATTTTGTTTTGGTCCTGCTCAGTTTCAAACCTTTGGACTCCAAGGCGTATCTCCATGCCTCTAACCTATCATTAAGTTTACTTTGAGTGTCATCTATCAGGACTATGTCATCTACAAATAGCATATACCATGAAACCTTCTCTTGGATAGATTGTATCAGCTCATCCATCACCAATGCAAATAAGAAAGGTCTCAACACAAATCCCTGACAGAGTTCCTTCTTAATAGGAAAATAATCTGAGTCTCCTCCCATCATTCTTACCCAAGTTTTGGCTCTATCATACATGTCCTTAATCACCCTGACATATGCCATTTGGGCACCTTTCACCTCTAGAAACCTCCATGGGACATCCCTTAGAACCTTATCATAGGCCTTCTCGAGATCAATGAACACTTATGAAGGTCCTTCTTTCTTCTCCTATATTTCTCCACTAATCTCCAAACAAGATAAATTGCTTTAGTAGCCCAGTTTGGTTGATTAGATGAGAACACACCTATCGAATTTGGTTAATTAATATCTTTTCCTATTTATTACTACCTTGGTTCAGTCAGTAATACAAGGTAGGTTCTAATGTTGGCCGCCTTAAAAAAATATGCAAAATAAAGAGAGTTATTTAATACATGCATGCACACTTTCTAAGAATTATGAATTATCCAGTTTTACTTTGTTAGTTTTTCATGGTTCCTACAACCCTAGTTGTGAATTTAGCTACTCATGCTATGTGTAGATGAAACAATCATAACCTTACTTATTAGTACAGTTTAATCTCCCCTTGGCCTAGTTTGGTTGATTAGATGAGAACACATTAATCGAATCCTATTAATTAATCTCTTTTCTTATTTATTACTACCTTGGTCCAGTCAGTAATACTAGGTGGGTTCTAATGTTGGCCACCTTTAAAAAACATGCAAAATGAAGATTGTTAATTAATACATGCATGCATACTTTTCAAGAATTATGAATTATCTGGTTTTACTTTGTTAGTTCTTCATGGTTCCACACAACCCTAGCTGTGAATTTAGCTACTCATGCTATACATAGATGCAACAATCATAATTTGGAAGAACATTATTAAACACTTACACAATAAAATTAATAACAAGCAAATCCAAATTCAATGAGAATTACAAGCTTAAAGATGAAATTATAGTACAAGTGTTATCAAAGACTCTCCAATGTAATCTCACTATTTTTTCTCTCTAATTACTGAGTTCTCTAAGTAATGTCTGCTTCATTATCACCTCCATGCCTATGTGGATTTGGGCAAGCTCTTGCATTATTTCTTCATTGATCTTTGCTTGCTTCAAACTAACACTTATATCGCATGAACTTTTGGTGGATGCTTTGTATCTCTGCCCTCATACACGATAATCTTGACCGCACTCTCTATTCTTTCTGCTATCCTTGCGAATGGCTGATCTAAAAACATGTCCTCCATGATAGTGTCAGCACAAGCCTAACTATTCTCATCAAAGGCACGGTAGAAGATCTCTACCAAGGTATCGTCAACTATCTTATGGTCTGGGACACCCCTTAAGCATTGGGTGAACCGGTCACAAGTAATACTAATCAAATCACCAGGAAGTTGCTCAAAGTTGTTAATCTAGTCCTTCAACTTGAGCTTCTTGGATCTAGGGAAGTACCTCTTCCAAAAGGCTCTGTGAAAGTCTTCCCAACTGGTGATTAAACTATGTGGGAGCTTAAATTGCCAAAATACTGCATTTTTAGTAAGTGATAATAGGAAGACATGAAGTCCCACGACATCCATAGAGAGATTTTGTGTTCCCACAACATCCATAGAGAGATTTTGTTTTCCCATCACATTCTTACAAATGAATACAACATTGCGTAGGTGTCTATATTGATTCTCCGATGGTAAGCCTACAAATAGCACATGGTTCTGCAATATTTGAAGCAACTCACTCGAGACTACGAACTTTGTGTCTGCCAGTAGTAGTGAAAATAAAATAGCTCTAGTCACCTCCATAGCCATAGGATTTAGCCTATAGTGATTCCACTGGTAAGCATTAGCATTGAAATACTGTGGTTATGGAGGGATGTCCTCAAGAGGAGGTGGGTTCTTATGTCCATCATTTTCATTATCATTCTTGTTCAGGGATGCATTAGCAGGGGTTTAGCATTATCTTGGGTCATTCTCTTCAATATTCTCTAGATCTCTGGGTTAAACGGAGTTAAGGGATTGCCTTGACTCTGGGTATTGGGCATACACTGTACTTACACACGCAAAAAACAAACATAACAAAAAAAGTAAGATATTAAAAATAAGGATTAACACTCCAATCACTATGAATTAACTAAGTCTAACAATATTTGCTGGCAACGATGCCAAAATCTTGATGTCACTGAAGTTACACCTCTTTTTTGAGGATAAAGTTATCGTTGTCAAGAAATAGAACCTAATTATGGTTAAGCTCAAACCAAAGGAAATACGTAGACTCAAAAGAATTTGATGATTGCAATTCGAGTAGTTAACCAACTTACTTCCCCAAAAGAGGAGGGGGGGGGGTTGCAATAATCAATGGAAAAATAATCTAACCACCACAAGAGCGAAATCAATATGGAAAGAATCTAGGATTTTGTGTTCCCCATGAGTCCCTAACTTAGCATCACTGGATAACCTCATTCTTTACTAGTGTGTCGGATGCAGGACGATAGTTAAGTTCTCCAAGCCCTTTGGTCAAAGGTGGGAGACAAATTTCATTATGTGACTTGGCCCATCTCCATAGTATGCATAACTAGCCCTTACCTACTAGTGCCAATACAACCTCCCCTTGGCCCAGTTTGGTTGATTAAATGATAACACATCAATTGAATCCCGATAATTTATCTCTTTTTCTATTCATTACTAGATTGGTCCAGTCAGTAACACTAGGTGGGTTATAATGTTGGCCACCATTTGAAAAACATACAAAATGAAGAGAGTGAATTAATACATGCATACACACTTTCCAAGAATTATGAATTATCTGGTTTTACTTTGTTAGATCTTTATAGTTCCCACAACCCTAATTATGGATTTAGCTACTCATGCTATGTGTATATGCAAAAATCATAAATTGGAAGAGCATAGTTAAACACTTACACAATAGAATTAAGAATAAACAAATCCAACTTCAATGAGAATCACAAGCTTAAAGATAAATTTAAAGTACAAGTGTTCTCAAAGATTCTCCAATGTAATCTCACTATTTTCTCTCTCTAGTTACTAGTTCTTTGAGTAATGTCTACTTCCCCCTAAAAAAGAACCTTACAAACCTATTTATAATTAGTAAAATACATGTCCTAAAAAAATAGGATATCTGGTCAGCACGCCTCACAAAAGGGGTTTACGGGCCGTATTGCATTCCACAGCCAGTAATTGGGGTCTCATGCAAAGCTATTTGAAATTTAGACATCAAGTTTACAACACCCCTCTAAGATTCATAAAGTAGTTTATGACCCGTAAGGGGGGTTTCATCTGATGAATCTTCAAAAAGACCCAATCTCTGATCCTCAGGGCACGAACCATCTTCTATAACTTGTAAATCATTACACGACTCATCTGCATGTTCTTGGAATCAACTTTAGAAAATAGCGCTTCACTAATATTATCCATGAAACCACTTCATGACCAGTAGAATAGTCTGCGGCCTGTAAAGGGTCTCGTATTTTCTCAAAATTTAGTAACTTCTGTATTTCTTCCCAAAATCAAAGCCAAACTTGAAATCCTGCAAACATAGAACAAAAATACATAAAATCAACTAATATCACTTTAATAACACACAAAATTCCAAGTTTTAAGCATCAAAAGTGGTGTATTTCAACAACACATCATGCCATCAAATGAAACTTCTCAAGTTTGTTGAGTTGGCTTAGCCTTGAGTTTGTGGCATCAGTCCAATCCATATTTAGCTTCTGGACCTATATTGCCTTATGCTTAAGCTCTACATGTAAGTGACAAGCTTTAGCTGAAATAATTTTGTAAGGAGACATACCTATAGGAGTTTTAAACGTTGTTAGGTTTGCCCATATGGCATCAACAAGCTTTTGCGACCAATCTATCTAGTTTGCATTCACAGTCTTGGATAAAATCTGTTAAATCTCCCTATTAGACACCTTAACTTTCCTAACAACATTTAACTAACCTGACAACCAGATTCTTCGGCCTGCATTAAATGTTAGGCCAGGTGGTCTCATTTCGCCTTACCAACCCTAGGAAAACTCCGAATATAGTCTTAGATCATTTGTACAGACAAACTTTTTAGGTGCAAAGATCCAAAGTCAAGAGGGAAATAACCTAGATCATACGCTAAGGTCCCTAAGCAATCACTTAGTGGAAAAAGAAATGATCGAGTGATGACAACGTGGAGGTGGGCTTGGAAGCAGCCATCCTTCGAAGAAAGTATAATAGCTCACTGGTATGGCTCCATGGCATCAAAAATGTATCAAGGCTCAAGTGATTCACTGAAGCGATGAGACCTTAAAAGTTGCTTTTTCAAGTGTCAGTAGCAGAAGGTTCTGTCAATCGAGAAAAGTTTTTGGTGACAAAACCTGGAGATATCAGAAGTGAGAATACTAACATGAGTAACGAAAAATCCTATGAAAAACATGATCCCCTGCCAGTGAAAGGCTTTCTTCTTTCAGTTAAACTATGCAGAGTGAATCGGTCCCTAAAGAATCCTCGAAAGGGCCTGGTACGATGGGTACACGAAAGTGATTAAGCTGCTTTAACTATAGAACTATTCCTCTCTATTGGAGTAAATTGGATGATCAGGTCAAGGGCTACCCCCTCTTCCCCTCACTCTCCTTTCCCTAATATAAACCTTGAGTCATCAAAGCCTTTCTAACTCGGACTAGCCTGGTCGCCCTATGGGACATAAGGGCCCGGATGACCATGTGAGGGGTGAGTACCTTGCCACCAAGGTGTCCGGGTGTGAGCGACATCTACCATATGAGGGGTGAGTACCTTGACACTAGGGTGTCGCGATATGAATGACATCTACCATATGACGGGTAAGTACCTTGCCACCAGGGTGTCCGGGTGTGAACAACAACTCCCATCCAAAGTTAGGATTCTAGCTTGGTTTCTTATGCATATATGATATCTTATATAAGCATGATTTACCCTAGTATGTTTTACTTATGCATCGATCATACATGATATATTATTATACTATGCCTATTTTATAATATCTGTATTTTGCCTATGGAGCTTGTTTATTATTGTATTGCGTCCCACATACTTAGTACATTCAAATGTACTAATGTATACTATTGCCTACATGATATCACCATATAGGGACAAAAGCTCTTATTGATTCTTCTTGTGGCTAGACGGATTATTCAAGTTAGCCTTTGGTGAGTCCTCCATTTCGGGGACAAGGACTATTCTCCCATGCTATGTATTAATATTCTCTTTACTTTATCATATACTTATGACTATGAGGGTGAGCCCATTTGTATGTCTTGGCCCCCTGACATTATCTATATAGTGGAGGTGTTGTTGGGCAAAGCTATCTATTTATGCTATGAATTGATTTATTTATCTCTTGACTCTATGTTACAACAAGTTCTCCTTAGTAGTTCTTGGCCTTATTTCCATTCTTCAAATGTCATTTAATTATTTTTGCGACTAAGAATATGTAATGATATGCTATGAGGCTTGTTTGGGGTCCCTTTGGGTTCTCCATTCGTCGGTCATGTCTAGGTCCTATGCTTGGGTTATGACAAAGGTGGTATTAGAGCACTAGGTTGTTAGATCCTCGGAGTCCAATACACCGCATTGAGTAGAGTCTTATTCATGGTTGTGTTGTGTGCCACAACTATGAGTAAGAGGCTATGAGGCATTCTAGGTAATATTTCACTTCTTCATAATCCATATCATGCTTTAAAAGCGAGAAAGGGATTTTTCCTCTAACGAATGTTCTTTTCTCTTTTAGTTGATCATGCCGCTTCATGGAGGAAGGTGAAGGAAGGTAATTAGAAGGTTTTGATTTTGATTGACCCAAGTTTTACTATTTCTTCTCTATTCTTTTAGTTGATGGTGGGGCTTTTTGTGTGCCCAAGTGGTTTCTGTAAATCTTTGGTGTTTGTTCTCTTGGTTGGGTATGTTGTTGCTAGAAAGGTCATGGGTGTTGATCTGGGTTTGTATTACATTAGGTCTTGCTTTATGGCTTATTGGTATTGGTATGGTGGATTTTGATGTCATTATAGGGATGGAATGGTTGCATGCATGTTGTGTCTTCATGGATGGTAGAACCCATAGAGGTAGCCCCGATTTCCTAATGAGCCTATTTTTGAGTGGGAGGTTATTAAATGGTAGCAAGGGAGGTAGGTCCATTACATGTCTTAAGGTACAATTGGTCTTTAATGGGTTGCATTTGTCATCTTATGAGAAATGGTGGTGTTGAACCTAAGTTATTTTGTATATAGAATTGTTGTTGGTAGTGGATGAGGCTTTGAATATTCTTTCCAATATTTTGAATTTTGGGGTGGTGTCCTTTGATTTGACTAATACACCGGTTATGCATATAAGTCTTATGAGTAAGATCTCTAGTCCTTGCCCTATTAGATTTATGGTGGGTTTGGTGGTGATAATGTGGTTCGTTCCCTAATAAGGTAGTGCATGTGACTCATTTGAGGGTAGTATTACAAGTTTAAGAGAGAAGGTTGGGTGCTAGTAGGAGAGATAGTAATTTCGATGGTAAGAGGTTGTCTTCCTAGGTTGTATGGTGCTTAGTGACGGTATTAAGGTGAACTTTAGTAAGATAAAGGGGATTAGGTATTAACCTAGCCCTTGACTTTCGGGTATTAGAAGCCTCTTGGGTTTAGTCGGCTATTACTGGGAATTGTGAGTAGGTTCTCTTCTATTGTTGCTCTTATGACTTAGTTGACCCTAGGTAAGGCCATGTTGTGACCGATATTTTAATTAGGGTGATTTGATAGGTCTGTGAGTTGCTATTTCTTGTGTTATCCCTAGGTGCTGGTAGGACTCATGTATAGGTGAGTTTCATTCATAGGTTCTATTCACCCCATGAAGCCCAATTTCCTTTTTATGAAACTTATATCATTTCAAGATGTATTTCATATGGGTATCTATTATTATGAAATATGAGCATGAAATATGTTGGGATTTTTTTGTCAAAAGTTGTTGATTATGCATGAATATCTTTTTTGAGCTTATACTATGAGCTAATCTTTGTCTATTGAGACTTTACACAATTCAAGCTATGAAATCTATAAACTATTGTGAAGTTTTGATATGATGTACAAGTTGCCCATGATGGGGTCTTACCATGATGTTGGTGGGATGATTTACGTGATTTTAAGATGCATTGATTTCACTATTTCATGATTTATACTCTTGTATTTTGCATGATTTGAACATCTCCTCATATGTGCCCACCAATTATTTGATGAAATGCCAAGTTAAGAATTCTCAAGATATGTACATGTTTTGCAAAGCAAGTGACTTCATGATGAATATAGGCTATCAAGTATGTTATGCATTTATGAAATTATATATGATTATGCAAGTATGAAGTTAAGCCCCTTTCAAAAATTTATTTTCAAGAAAATCTACATGAATTTTACTTATTTTAATTTGAGATTTGAATATTATGATTCCTAAAATTCTATTGATGCATGGGTAGTGTTTATTTGATAATTTTAATATGATTTAAAACGTTATATGAGGATTTAATTTGGGTTTATGAAGTTATAAATATGCATGTCCCCCTTTTCAAATTATTTATGCATGAGAGATTACACTATGGATTTAAATATGAAATTAATTATGTTTTCACTTCAACTTCATATTATAAATGTTGATTTTAAATGGTGTCTTAATTACCCATGTCAATTTCCTCATTATTCATGGCCTATGCATTCATGTACACAGATTATTTTGATAAATTATGTTATGGGTTAGCCCGATTTAGTTTTATGGTATGATTTTGTTAAAAGGTTGGTTATGACAATATTGTAATCACATGTATGTCTTTGATTTTTGCTCTTTAAGCACTTTGGGTGCTTGCACTATTTTGCATATAAATGGGTTATTCCTATGCATGAGTATATAGACTATGAAATTATGTTTTGGACTTTAAGCCTAAGAATGCATTGAAATGATTTGAAAAATGACTATTTCCTCTTTGAAAGTATGTACATGTATATTATAAGTGTTCTTGTGGGATGACGGCTTAGCTTGTTGTGTTGAGAGTCTTGGGGTAGTTTGGGCTACTTGCATAGCACGTTTCTAATGAGTGTAGAATCGGTAAGGTTGTAATAGGATGGTTGATCTATGTGGTCAATTACAAAGGGTTAGTTACTTCACTAAGATTGATCTTTAGTTTGGGTTTTTGTCTCCAATTGAGGATGAGGGTAGGTGATATCCCTAAGTGTCCTTTTCGTACTAGGTGTGAGCATTTTGAATATTGGTGGAGTTGTTTGGTTGGCTTATGCACCAGTTGTGTTTATGATTTTCATGAAAAGGGCCTTAAAACCCTACCTTGATATGTTTGTGGTGGTCTCTAGTAATGAGGTATTGATTTGTTTAGAGCTTGTGAATCATTTGGGGATAGTGTTGCAAGTCTTAGAGAATGAGCAGTTGTTTGCTAAATATGACATGTGTGCATTATGGAAAGCAAGAAGGTGGTTGAGATTCTTTAAGGATAATGAATGAGTGTGCCTTACTTTTCGTTGGTAAGGCTAATTTTAAGGTCGGTGCTCTAGGTAGCCTAGCATATGTGGATAGTGGTGGTAAGAAGGAGTCTAGTGGGATCCATTGGTCGGTTAGATAGGGAGTTAGGCTGAAGGAAGTAGAGAATGGTGGTATAGTGTTCTTGGTGGTTCCAAATCTTCTTGGGTTAAGCAGACTAGATTCGGCAAGGCCTTGATTTCCGCCTTATTAAAGTTGGAAGTTTTGGGTGAGAGAATGATAGAGTGGAGGTTGTCTCCCAAGGGGGAGATGGCGGTTGTGGTACTACGTGGGTTAGGTGTATTTAAGGTTGACAATTTAGTTGAGGATTGTGAGTCCTTATAGAGTGTGAAGGGGGGGCGAGGGAGTTGGTTAGGTTGCATAAGTTTGGGAATTGCCTATGGTATAGTTATAGTTTGTTCTATTTTTCATGCTTCTAGGTAGATGTGATATCTTATTGACTTTAGTGTTGTAGATAACTTTGACGTTATAGGTGTTAATAAGGGTAAGTTGTCTTAAGAGAAGGTTCCGGTGGGGGTGTTTGATGGATGAGTAGAGAAGTTGATTGATAATGATGTAGTGTTCTTCAAGGCCCTTTGGGAGGAGTCATCTATTCGTATGTGTCTCCCAGAACCCGGAGTGGGCAAGGAGGAGAAATATCCGTATTTCTTTCATCCTATTCAAACTTATGATGACATCTCAAGTCATTTTTATGATTCCAAGTCTCATGTTTCAGCCAATATGTCATTCATTTGCATTCATGTTTAAGTTGACAAGTTCATGATGATTTTACACCTATATTGGGATTTTCAAAATGGTGTTTTAAAGTGTACTATTGCATTTTTGTTGGGGCTGATCTCTTTATGATTATTCTTCTCTTCTACGTCCCTTTTACATTTGGGGATGAATATTTTCAATGGGGAGATATTGTAACGACCACAAAAAAGTACCGAAAAATGTGCCCCAAAAGTGCCTGAAATCGTAATTTCCATATATCTAAAAATTTGTTCGTTATTTTAAAAATCTAACTTCATATTATTGTTTAGGGGGTCAAATTGAGTGGGAAATAAGTCTAACCCAAATTTTAAAGAAAGCGTATCAAAATCTAAAAATCGTAATAAATGCTATTTAGGAGGGTCAACTTTGAAGGGGCATATCTCTTAGCACACAAAGAAGTGAGTGGCCCATGACCTACTAAATTAAATCCCTTTGAATTAGTTTTCTAACTCACTTTATTTCACCTAATTCCGAGTTTGGATGAAGGATTTATGCTCATTTTCATAAAACTCATACATGCAGAAAATGTAGATTTCCAGTGAGCATCTGCATCACCTCCGTGATGCGGACCATTGTTATTTTGACCCTTTTTTTTGATTTTGGTCAAAGACTTTCAAGTCTTTGGGCCCAAGAGTTACTTAGCCTTATTTCACCCTCATATCATCCTCAACATTCCCCAATATCCTCTCAAACACTTAGACTCAAATTTCACCCTAAATTCAAGTCCCAAACTCAAGACCAATCTTAAGGATTTCATCAAGGACCTCAGTCAAGCTTAAGTCTCTATATGCAATCTTTTTCAAGGGTTCTCCAAAGTCAAGGTATATAGTGTTGAACCATTGTGTCCTTCCACCCTTGGTGCCTAAACCCTCTTTTTACTAATATTGCATGATTTAAAGTAGAGTTTACATGTGGGTTTTGTATATTGAGATATTTACTGCACAATGATTTATGTTCATGAAAGTATGGTTGTTTTAGCATATTTTGAGCTCTAAATCTTGGATCTTATGTTGGATTTGATGAGGGGTTTTGATGTGAATGTCTTGGGGGTATTGCAAGGTGTTGACTAAAGGTTTTACCACTAATTTTTCTGCATGATTTCATCTCTAAATTGCATACTCTTTTACCCCCATTACACACCTGCCAAATGTCTGATAAAATTTCTGGTTATGGTTTCTTGAGGAATTGAAGGTTCAAAGTATGACTTATGATATGTATGATATTTTAATGATGAAATGAACTTATGGAGATGATGAATATATATATCTTCTATACAATGTGTTGTATTAGACCATGTCCGGTCCAGGGGGCATAAGGGCCTGAATGACCATGTGAGGGGTGAGTACCTTGCCACCAGGGTGTTCTGATGTGAACAACATCTACCATGTGAGGGGTACCTTGCCAGCAGGGTGTTCGGGTGTGAATGACATCTACCATGTGAGGGATAAGTTCCTTGCCACCAAGGTGTCCGGGTGTGAATGACATCTACTATGTGAGGGGTATGTACCTTGCCACCAGGGTGTCTAGGTGTTAACGACATCTCCCATCCAAAGTTGGGATTCTAGCTTGGTCTCTTTTACATATATGATATCTTATATTAGCATGATTTACCCTAGCATGTTTTACTTATTCATTAATCGTACATGCCATATTGTTATACTATGCCTATTGTCTAATGTATGCATTTTGACTATGGAACTTGTTTATTGTTGCGTTGCATCCCACATACTTTGTACATTGAAATGTACTAACACATACTCTTGTCTTTATGATATCACCATGTAAGGATCAAAGCTCCTATTGATTCTTCTTGTGGCTAGATGGATTGTTTAAGTTAGCCTTTGGTGAGTTCTCCATTCCGGGGACAAGGAGTATTCTCTCATGCTATATATTGAGATTCTCTTTACTTTATCATATACTTATAACTATAAGGGTGAGCTCGGTTGTATGTCTTGTCCCCCAGCCATTATCTATGTAGTAGAGGTGTTGTTGGACAAAGCTATGTATTTATGCTACGAGTTGATTTATTTATCTCTTGACTCCATGTTACAACAAGTTCTCCTTAGTCCCTCTAGCCCTTATTTTAGTTCTTCAAATGTCATTTAATTATTTTCGCGACCAAGGATGTGTAATGATATGCTATGAGGCTTGTTTGGGGTCCCTTTGGGTTCCCTATTCGCCGGTGACATCTAGGCCATAGGCTTGGGTCGTGACATGGTATGCCAATGATGTTTTCAATCGTCTATCTAATAGCCTCTTTGAATTGCTTAAATACCAAAACTAATGCTTGTACCTATTTGTCATTAAGATCTGCAACAACAATAACAGGCAAAGTATTGTTAGTACCAAAAAACACATACCTCAGATAGGCCAGAAGCGCCTTCAATTCTAATATATGTGGCTCTTTAATGGATGGTCGAGTTGGTGGGGACTCACAATACTCAGATCTAACTAAAGCTTGAGTCGGTGCCTGTGATAACTATATGCTCTTAGTGCCTTAACCATCTCATTATAGTCAAGAATGTCGTCAATCTCAAAGTTTATTGATATAGCCTTACGAGTTTTCAGACCTAGTCTTTCCTCGATTGGTACATCCGATTGTACTTTTTCAATACTGTCAATAATAGAGACCACTTTTTGATTATCGGGTCTCTTCATGGATTGTGAGACATTGAAGATAAATTCTTCGACATTCAATCTAAAGCTGAGTTGACCCAACTTCATTAGTGGCTAGGAATGATCTTCCCAAGATGATTGGGACATCAAAGTCAACTTCACAATAGTGTATTATGAAGTCTGCGAGGAATATAAAATTATCAACTCAGACTAACACATCACAGATTATCCCCACAAACTTTTTCACTATCTTGTCTGCTATTAACAACCCCATTATAGACAACGTAGGGTTTCTCAAGCCCAACCACTACGAGTGGAATTATGTTAATGCTCCTAAATTGCATAAATCCTTTGAAAAGTTAAAGACTCTAATTATGTAAGGTATGGTGAACAATCCGGGGTCCTTTGTTTTTGGACCATGGACCTTACAATAATTTCTTTGCAATAATGAAGATCCTGAGCAATCCTTTACGAATTTGGTATACCTGGGCCTTTTGTCCAAAGCAACAATGTATGGTAGATTAATAGAAAGTTGCTTAGTATAGATATGAAATTTTGAAACTTCCCCTCCTCATTTTTCTTCTTGAACCTTTCAAGGAAAGGTGGCGAAGGCCTAGGTATGGGTTTTGACTTTCTTGGTGGTATCACTTCATCGCTCTCTCCATCCTTGGCCATATCATTGTAACACCTCCTAATTTTTTCAACCTAGTCTGAGTAGATGCACAGAGAAAACTTAGAAAAAACTAAGAAAAATTGTTAGAAGAGAAACCACGAAGGCCATTCTATGACCAGTAGAAGAGGCCTTGTAGATCTCTAGATGACTTAGTGAAATTTTCTAAGTCTGAGCTCATTTACGATACATCATAAATCCAATAAAATAATCAGCGATCCATAGATATGGCTTTATGTGTGGGTAAATAAAAAATCAACTTTTCAGTATCTTGAGTTAGAATTTATCTGACAACCCGTAGAAGAGCTTTCATGGATTCCACGACGAATTCTAGTAACTCAAACTTTTAGACCTCTCACCTACAAGAGGTCATCTACAACCCGTACAAAGTTCCATGACTCGTAAATGTGGTCTTGTTAAACCTGAAGTTTTTAAGAAGGGTATTTTTGTCCATTCCCTTCCCTTTTAATCCAACCTCGGACATTTTAGACTTAATTAAAGTCCTAAAACAAAACCTTAAATATATTTTCACCATTCTTTAAGCTTAGGAATTCTTTAGAGCACCAAAGGAGGGAGAGAAGTGAGGGTATCTAGTTCAAGCGTGAAGATCGATTGAAACTTAATTGTTTCTCCTATTTCCAGGTATGTAAGGCTAACTAAAGTGTTGAACTACATTTGTTCACATGCACTTTTCACTTACTTGAGTCGAGATTGAGCATAAGAGTTGAGTTTTAAAAATCCTTTCATCCAAATGCCAAATTTCCACATTTATTATGAGTTCTTATGATGATATATGTGATAATTGGGGTATTAATGACCACTGATACAAGATTGACATATATCTATATATATAATACTTGATATCATCAATCCTAAATTGAATAAGTTTTATAAAATCTACACATGGATTGAGTTGTGGTTTGAGTTTGATTATATGAGTGACGTGGTGTTAAAATACATCACTTTTGATGCTTAATACTTGGAATTTTTAGTGTTCTCAATGTGATGTTAGTTGATTTTATGTGTTTTTGTGTTATATTTGCAGTTTTATAGGTTTGGTCTTGATATTTGGGAAGTCATGCAAAAGTTACTAATTTTTGCTGCTATACGAGATCCTTTACAGGTCGTAGGGTGGTCTCGTGAACAATCCGGTGAGGAGCTATTTTTTGATATTCATATCACAAACATGTAGACAAGAGGTAGAAGGTTTTATGAGTTGTAAAAGATGGTTCATGCCCTGAGGATCAAAGATTGAGACTTTCTGAAGATTCATCAGACAAAATCCCCTTTAGGGGCCACAAACCACCTTACGAGTCATAGAGGGGTGTTGTATCTACAAAAACCATGAGTAGCTAAATCCATAAGTAGGGTTATGGGAGCCATGAAGAACTAACAATGTAAAATCGAATAATTCATAATTCTTAGAAGGTGTGTACATGTTAATTATCTCTCTTCCTATTGCATGTTTTCTATTGGTGGCCAAAATTGAACTCGCCTAGTGTAACTAACTGGACCAAGGAAGTAATGAATAGGAAAAACGATTAATTAATAGGATTTGATTGATGTGTTCTCATTCAATCAACAAAATTGGGCCAAGGGGAGGTTGTACTAGGACTAATAGGTAAGGGTTAGTAATGCACATTATGGATATGGGCCAAGTCACATAATGAAATTCACCACTCACCTTTGACCAAAAATCTCGGGGAACTTAACTTACTATCCTACATGCTATACACTAGAAAAGAATTAGGTTATTTGGTGATATTGAGTTAGCGAGTCATGGGGAACACAATACCATAGTTTCTCTCCATATTGATTTCTCTCTTGTATTAAGTTAGTTTAGTTTTACTTTCCTTTGATTATTGCAAAACCCCCTTTGGGGAAGTGAGCTGGTTAACTTCTCAAATTGTAGTCATTGAATTTTCTTGAGTCTACTTATTCCCTGTGGGTTCGACCCTAACCTCGGTTAGGGTATATATCTTGACAGTGGCCACTTTATCCGCTAAAAAAAAGGTGTAACTTGGGTGACATCAAGATTTTGGCACCGTTGCTAGGAAATATATGTAGACTTAGTTAATTCATAGTGACTTGAGTGTTAATCCTTATTTCTCATATTTTACATTTTGTTTTTATTTTTGTTGCTTTTCAGGGTTGAGTGTAGTGTATACCCAACACTCGAAGCCGAGGCAATCCCTTACCTCTATTTGATCCAGAAAGCCATACAACATTAAGAAGAATGGCCCAAGATAATGCTAACAATGCAACTAATGCAACTCTAAATAGTAACAACAATGATAATGCTGAGAATGAGAATCCACCTCCTCTTTAGGACATTGCTCCACAACCTTAAGACTTCAACACTAATGCTTACCAGTGGAATCTGTACCAGCCAAATCCTATGGCTATAGAGGTGACTAGAGCTATAGTGTTGCCACTACTACCGGCAGACACAAAGTTCAGAATCTCGAGTGGGTTGCTTCAAATGCTGCAGAACTATGGGTTGTTCACAACCTTACCATTAGAGAAT
Source organism: Solanum sejunctum (assembly GCA_025642045.1). Lineage (NCBI taxonomy): Eukaryota > Viridiplantae > Streptophyta > Magnoliopsida > Solanales > Solanaceae > Solanum > Solanum sejunctum. The sequence goes on along the minus strand of JAOTQJ010199168.1, from coordinate 38,253 downwards.
CCTCATAGCCATCTATGAAATGTCACATTTATCTGCAAGAGTGTGATGGAAATACAAAATCTGTCTATTGATGTTGTGGGACTTTGTGTCTTCCTATTGTCTTTTACAAATAATGCAATATTATGGCTATCTGAGCTCCTATAGAGTTCGATCACCAATTGGGCGGACTTATAGAAAGAAAATATTTGGAGAGGTACTTCCCTAGATCGAAGATGCTCAAATTATAGGACCAGATTAACAACTTTGAGCAACTTCTTGGTGATTTAATCAGCACTACTGGGGAGTAATTTACCAAATGTTTGAGGAGTATCTCGTACCATAATATAGTCGATGATACCTTGGTGGAGATCTTCTACCACACCCTTGATTAGAATAGTCAGGATTATGTTGACACTATCATGAGGGTTATGTTCTTGGATCAGCCATTTGCAAGGATTGTAGAGCAGTTGGAAAGAGTGGTTAAGACTAATCATGTATGTGGGCAGAGAGACAGAGCATCTACCAAAAGTTCATAGGCTGTTAGTGTTGGTCCAGAACAAGCAAGAATTAATGAAGAAATCATGCAACAACTTGCCGATATTCAAATTGGTATGGAAGTGATGATGAAGCAAAACCAAGAGTGCATAAATGCTGTAGTTCATTAACCTCCACGTGCACCAATGTATGATGAGCCTTATTATAATAAGGACGTATGTTTTGTTGATGATCAAATAGGGGGTTTTCGGACCAATGCCAACAGTTCCAATCAGGACTATTGGCACCAAGGTCAAAGAAACTAAGGTCAAAACTTCAATAGAGATGGAGCTTACAGGGATAACTATGAAAGATACTATGACAGGAATAGAGATCCAAAGATAAACGCTAATTGGGGTCATAGAGAAGACTTCAGAAATGGTCCTTATGTGCTACCACATAATCACGATACAGGTGCAAACAGTTCCAAATTGAGTAGATGTTTGATAGCCTGTTGAAGAAAACTAAAACATGTGATGAGAATATAAGAGGCATGAAATATAAGATTTCTAGGATAAACCAAAAAATTAAGTCTCACTCTATGATAATCAAACAACTTGAACAACAGTTTAGTCAAGTATCAACTCAACTTAACCAAAGTCAGAGGGGTACATTGCCTAGAAACATAGTCCAAAACAATAAGAATGAAGGGTAGTGTATGGCAATTACTACTCAGGGTGGTAAGAGGACCATTGATCCTCCTATGCCAGTGAATAAGGAAGATGTTCGAGAGGAGATGGTTGCAGCCAAAGATACGGAGATCAAAGATAATTGTGGCAAGAATGGGATGAGTGAAGTGATTAATGCACTATAGAAGTTGAAGCCCATTCCTACGCCTTTTCCTCCCTTCCCTCAAAGAATCAAAAAGAGGGAGGAGGAAGGTAAACTCAAGAACTTCATCTCCATGCTTAAACAATTATCCATCAACATCCCTCTCATTGAGGCATTGGAGAAGATGCCTGGGTATGCTAAGTTTATGAAGGACTTGGTCACTAAAAAGCATATTATGAGTTAGGAGATCTCCCAAGAGCTTAAACATTGCAGTGCTATTGCTAAGAGCTCCTTAGCTCAGAAGCAAGAAGATCTCGATGCTTTCACCATACCCTGAACCATTGTGGATATAGAGTTCGCAAGGGCACTCTATGATCTAGGTGGCAACATTAACCTGATGCCCCTTGTGGTCTACAAGAAGCTTAAATTGGGAGCCCCTACTCCAATGAGCATGCAAATGTTCATGGCGAATAACATGGTGAAGAAACCTGTAGGGATACTATACGATATGCTAGTCAAAATTGAGAAGTTCATATTTCCCACAGACTTTGTGATCCTAGATTGCGAACTTAACTTTGACATCCCAATCATCTTTGAAAGATCATTCCTAGCCGCTGGGTGAGCATTAATGGATAAGGAAACTAGTCAACTCAAGTTTAGATTGAATGACTAAGAAGTCATCTTCAATATCTGTCAATTCATAAATTATCCAAATGATCTGAAGAATGAAGTCTGGTCAATTGGTGAAGTCTAATAAGCCAATTTATTCAAGTTATACCACGACATTAAATCAGGTACTTGGGAGGTAACCAAAGGTAGATACTGGCGCTTAGGCGCTCAGGTATGTTTTTGACCTCTATATGTCTCTATTTTTATTTGAATGTGTGCATTGGGTACAATGCACATCGTTTTTGATGGAGTGTGGGTAGTTTTAGGCCTTAGTGAAATTTGATCAACTTGGGTCAATATCTACCCTAATTTGTGATCCCAAGGTTTTCTTGCATGCGTTCGTTTTCCCTGTGGATATTCACTTTCTGTTTAATCGACATGTTTAGGATGTTTAGGTAATATTTGTAGCACATAGTAGTAATACTTGTGACATATAGCATGTTATTATGGTTTGCTTGAAAAATGACACCCAAAAAAAATTCTGATTAGCAACTATGCATGTTTAAGTGTGTGACAATGTTTGTTCTAAGAAGTGAGGATAAGTTGAAATGGAAAGCATGATATGAGAGTCTTTTGTTTATAATGTATATAGTACCATGTGAGGGTAAGCTTAATTTGCTAGAGTAATGTGTTGTATGCTAATTCAGAACTTGCTCTGTAACTCTAATTTAGAGTGTAGATTAGTTAGATTAGGAAAGTATCTTAGGCCATTATTTTTAATAGTCCACTTAGCCTAAAATAACCAACCAAAATTGTAGTATATCCCTTGTTCCCAATGTTTGAGCCTAACATGTACCTATTCTTTGAAAAAACTTGATTAGCCTAGCCTTATTAGATGAAACAAATTCTAAAGATGGCCCTAGTCCTCCCTTGGACATTATGTCCCTTGACTGAGGAAAAACGCCTAAGTTGAGGGTGGTTACCAAAAGTGACCCTAGTTAGGAGGGTAGATATTGTACACCTCAACTCAGGCCAATGGCCTAAGGCCTAAGTTGAGGGTGGATGGGTTAAGGGTGAAATACATAAATAAAAGGGGAGTTGGTGATATAGAGAAAAGTAAAAATCATGTGCTGGGTGCAAGAAAAATAAGTGATGCCTTAGTTGTGAGCTAAAAAGAAAAATAAAGTGTAAAAATGAGTTAAAGAGTTGAAAAACAAAAACAAAGCACCCAAAAAAGCTTGGAATAGGAGAAAGGGAGAATGAGATGAAAACAACAGAGATGGTAGGGAAAAAGTGGAGAAAAATACAGTGTCAAAGAGGGCTGTTAGTCACTGTATTCCTTAAATACCATGCCAAATCCCCTGAGCCTACGTTACAAGCCTAAAAAGTCTTAAAGTGATCCTAGTATAGTTGGTTGAAGGTCTTAGTCATGAGTATAAGGGCAAGTATATGGTATTAGGCATGATACATAAATATCCTTTGTAAGAGTGAGCATTTTTTCACAGTCCCAACGTTATACATGAAAACATCATTGAGTGTTAAATGTGAGACTATTCTCTGTGAGGGCACTTGCATTGCATTATTAGTATTATACTTGTTCAGTGATTGTGGATTGCTGATAGGACCTCACCTGTCATAGTTTGGTTGTCACATGCACTGGTCTGTATTAGTTTTCTAGATGGCTATCTTATTCTATTTTGAAAAAGGTGGTATATTCCATTGGATTGAGGTCTGTATGTTACTGTATTATCTATGTAGATTGAGTCTGTCGCTTGAGGACAAGCAACAATTATAAGTTGAGGGTGTTGATGTGCTGTTAAAATATGATACTTTTGATGCTTAAAACTTAAAATTTTTGGTGTTCGCAATGCGATGTTCATTGGTTTTATGTGTTTTTGTGTTATATTTGTAGGATTATAGGTTGGCCTTGATTTTTGGAAAAAAGTGTAGAAGTTACTGATTTTTGTGGCTATAGAAGACCCTTTATGAGCCATAGATCATTCTATGGACCGTAGGGTGGTCTCATGAACAATTCTAGTGAGGGACTATTTTCTGAAGTTAATTCTACAAATATGCAGATGAGCTGCAGAAGATAGTTCATACCCTAAGGATCATAGATTGGGACTCTCTGAAGATTCATCAGACGAAACCCCCTTTAAGGGTTGTAAACCACTTTACAAGTCGTACAGAGGTGTAATTGAGTTGAAGTCCAATTTTCTAGTAGCTGTGTACGAGACCCCAATTATGGGCCATGCAATACAGTACAGCCCGTAAACCCCTTTCGTATGGCGTGGTGACCAGTTCTCCTATTGTGTATAGGATTTGTATTTTATTTATTATTAACAAGTATTTAAGGTTATTTTTCATAAGATTTCGCCTAGAACTCAGAGAACTCAACAATTAGAGAGAGAAAAATATAAGATCACTTTGGAGTGTCTTTCAGAACACTTGTGTTTGAATTTCATCTTTAAGCTTGTGATTCTTATAGAAGTTGGATTTTCATGTTCTAAACTCTATTGTGCAAGTATTCAATTATGTTTTCTCTATCTGTTATTCTTACATCTACAGAAAGCATGAGTAGCTAAATTCACAACTAGGATTTTGGGAACCATGAAGAGCTAGCAAAGTAAATCGAATAATTCATAATTCTTAGAAGGTGTGTATGGATGTATTAATTAACTCTCTTCATTTTGCATATTTTCTAGTGATGGCCAACATTAGAACTCGTCTAGTATTACTGACAGGACCAAGGTAGTAATGAACAGAAAAAGAGATTAATTAACATGATTCGATTGATGTGATATCATCTAATCAACCAAACTAGGCCAAGGGGAGGTTATATTGGGACTAATAGGTAATGGTAGTAATGCATACTATGGAGATAGGCCAAGTCACATAGTTAAATTCACCTCTCACCTTTGACCAAAGGGCTTGGTGAACTTAACTTGCCATCCTGCATGCTATATAGTAGAAAATAATTAGGTTATCTAGTGATATTGAGTTAAGGAGTCATGTGGAGCACAATACCCTAGTTTATCTCCATATTGATTTCTCTCTTATGTTAACTTAGTTTAGTTTTACTTTCTATTGATTATTGCAAAACCCTCCCTTGGGGAAGTGAGTTAGTTAACTTCTCAAATTGCATTCATTGAATTTCCTTGAGTCTATGTATTCCCTATGGGTTCGACCCTAACCTTGGTTAGGTTCTATATCTTGACAGCAACTGCTTTATCCTCTAAAAAGGAGATATAACTTGGGCGACATCAATGAGTCAAGTGTTGATCATAATTGAGAGTGAGGAGCACGTTGTACTATAATTGCATATCTATTGCTCTATTTTACTTGCATTCCATGATGAGTCTAATTGATGACTTTGAATAACCATTAGAGTCTGTTGATTTCTCTTGATTGATTGAGTTGATTAGATACTGAGATGAGTTGAGTTGAGACAACCCCACGAGGTTGGGATTTGAGTTGATTTATATATGTACTATTGAGATTTGAGTTGATTGATAAGTTGTGCATATTTTAGTCTTGGGAGAAGTATTTAGCACCAAGCTAGGGAGTGAGTAAATAACTAATCTAACCCACAGAACTATGTTGACAACATAGAACAGTCGTATAACACGTTCTAGCGACTCTTGTCGCAAAAGCTGGACATTTATTATGTATCCATGAGAGAGTTGATCATTTTTTACCATGATAAGTTTAGGATAGGAGTGGGAACGACGTCACCTTCATTGTGCATCACCAAACTAAAGGTGATGGGATTATATGTCAATTAAGAGAAACTATTGAGCAAACATTAATTGAGCATGATATTTTTAAACTGAGTTTAACACTAATGAGTCTATTTTCAAAAGCATAATTTATATTAAAACATACATATTTATTGAGTTGAAGAAGTGAACGAGTTGAGTTTTACCTTCTTGAGCTATTTTACATACTAGAATATTCCATGTACTGACATTTATTTGGACCTGCATCATTTCATGATGCAGATATAGGTGATAGAGGAATTCAACCCCAAAATTGTTAATGTCTAGTTCAGTACATTCCAAGAGTTGCTGAGCCTTCCTTGCCTTCTGGAGGAGCACTCTCTGATTACATTGAGTAGTTATTTCTTTGATTGGGGTATCCATGACCTATCATGGTACCATCTAAATTATTAGGTAGAGGCTTCATAGATATTGAGTAGAGGATTTTTTAAGCATTATTTATTTCTATTAATTACAAACTGTATTTTAGTAGAGATATCTATTCATATGATATCTTTTTATTTGAGTATTACTTCCGTTGTTGAGTTGATATGATGATGAGGCCATGTGATTCTCTTAAGGAATCAACAATGGTTCTTCAAGTACCAGACACACCAAGGATACCCTCCCAGGACATGACAAACTTGGCATTAGAGCACAAAGTTCAAGTGTCCTAGGGAGTTTATGAAGCCATATCTAGTAGAGTCTTGTTTATGGGTGTGTTTGCACCACACTTCATAAGCAGGAGGCTATAGCACATTAGGAATTGTTATAGTTTCTTGTATTCTAAGTTTGTGCATAGAGTTAAAACTCGATAAAGCTTCTTTCTAACTTTAGATTACGTGCTTGAAGATCATGCCTCTTAAAGCGTACTACGACTTAGAGAAGTGCCTCAGCCAATAATGCTAAGGATGCTACTTCAAAGGTGCCTCCTCATATAGAAACGATAGGCAGAGTTCGACCTACTAGATTTTTTGGTGCTTCTCAGTCCCCCACTACCTCACCTACTCCTACCATAGAGGCTAACTTTAGAGGAGCTATCACCATGCTCGCTCAATTGGTAGCTGCTCAGAGTGAGAACCATGGTTCACAGACTCCTAGTTCTAATTCCCAAGAGCCAACAATTTCCACCAGATTGAGAGATTTTCTGAGGATAAACCCACCAGTCTTCATAGAGTCTAAGGTTGAGGAGGACCCCCAAAATTTTATTTATGAGATGTGGAAGGTTCTGAAAACTTTACATGCAACTGAAACTAAAAGAGTTGAGCTTGCTGCCTACCTACTCAAGGATGTGGCTAATGTTTGGTACAGTTAGTGGGAGGAAAGTTGAGGTGAGGATGTTGAGCTTGCTTCTTAGCATGAGTTCGAGAGTTCCTTCCTTGACCACTTCTTTCCTCAGGAGTTGAGGGCGACCAAGATTGAGAAGTTTGTGAATTTGAAATAGGTAGGACTTGCTATTAAAGAGTATAGCCTAAAATTCATCTAATTATCTAGGTATGCCCTAGAGATAGTCTAGGATATAAGAGTGAGGATGAGGATATTCATATCTAAATTGGGTAGACATATGAAGAAAGAGTGCAAAACGGTGTTGCTAATCCTAGGTATGGATATCTTAAGAATTATGGTCTATGTCCAACAAACTGAGGTGGATATGAAGAGAGACAAAGAGGAAGTAAGAAGTTCAAGTTAGCCAGTCCTAAGACCAATCAGACTAAGTAGAGTAATAGGGATAAGTGTTACTTCTAGAAGAGGTCCACTAGTTATGCACCATCTTCAGCCAGTGCACCAGTCCTGAATGTTAGGTATGACCAAAGGTTCCAAGATTGGCCAAACTTTAGAGAACAGGGTTCATAGTCCTAGACCAGTGTTGCCTTTGGCTTTAAAGGGAAGCCACCTTGTGGAAAATATGGCAAGATGCACTTGGGAGAATATAGAGATAGAGGGAATGGTTAGTACAAATATGGCCAGCCAGGCCATTTTCAGAGGGAGTGTCCATGTAGGGAAATAAGGCCCTGTCTTCTACCATAATACCACCGCCTAGGGGTAATCATAGAGATGCTACACCTGAGATAATCGGTGGGACAAAAAATTTATATGCGATGGGGAATCGATAGGACCAAGAGATCTCACTCAATGTGTGATGGGTATGCTTCAAGTCTTTACCTTTCATTGCTATGCTTTACTTGATTCGGGTGTGACTTATTCCTTTGTGATGCCATATGTGGCTAGCAGATTTGAGATCCTTCCTGAGTGCTTGGTTGAGCCATTTTATCTTTTTACTCCTATTGGTTAGTCCATTCAAGCCGAGAGAATCTACAGAGATTGTACGGTGTCCATCTATCATCGTGATACTCTTACCGATTTGATTGAGTTAGAGATAGTCCATTTCAGTCTGATCCTAGGCATGGCTGGCTTTATGCTTATTATGCCACTGTTGTTATATATCATGGACTATTAAATTCCAGTTTTCAAATAAGCCTATTATTTAGAGAAAGAGAGATTCTTTTGTGCCAAAGGGTAGGTTTATTTCTTACCTTAAGGCTCAAAGATTGATCTCTAAGGGGTATATCTATCACCTCGTGAGGATTTGCTCTAAGGTTTTTTTTTTAAGGGTTTTATTTCCTGAGGATTTGCTCGGAGTCCCTCCTAATAGGGAGATTGACTTTGGGATTGATGTTCTTCTTGAGACCAAACCTATTTCTAATTCGTTGTATAGAATGGCCCCTGCAGGGTTAAAAGAGTTGAAAGAATATTTGAGAAATTTGCTATAGAAAGGATTTATTAGACCAAGTATCTCTCCATGGGGTGTCTGGTCTTGTTCGTATAAAAAGAAGGATGGTTCCCTTAGAATGTATATTGACTACCGCTAGTTGAATAAAGTGACAATCAAGTATCCCCTTCTGACAATCGATGACTAGTTTGTCTAACTTCAAGGTGCCATTATTTCTCCAGGATAGAACTCCGATTAGGCTATCATTAGTTGAAAGTGAGAGAATGTGATATCCTGAAGATGACTTTTCGAACCTAATATGGTCACTTCGAGTTCTTGGTAATGTCCTCTAGATTGATAAATGCACCTACAACTTTCATGTACTTGATGAGCAGTCAAACAGTATCTTAACATGTTCATGATCATGTTTATTGATGATATTTTGTTGTATTCTAGAGATGAGGTGGAGAATGCTAATCATCTTAGGATCACTTTGTAGATGCTCAGAGATAATGAGTTATATGCAAATTTTTTGAAATATGAGGTCTGGGTCAAATCTGTGGCATTCCTAGGCCATGTAGTTTTGGTCCTGGTATAGAAGTAGATACTCAAAAGATTGAGGCAGTTAAGAAATTGCCTACACCGACCTCACCAACCGATATAAGGAGTTTTTCTGGGATTAGCTGGCTACTATACAGATTTATTGAGGGATTCTCTTCTATATTCGTACCATTGACTAGATTGGCTCAGAAGAAAGTCAATTTTCAATGGTCTGATGTGTGTGAGAGGAGTTTCTGAGAGTGGAAGACAAGGTTAACTATTTCCCTAATGTTTATTTTGCCTGACAGAATAGATGGATTTTTCATCTACTGCGATGCTTCGAGAGTTGGATTGGGATACGTGTTGATGTAGAGAGGTAAAGTTGTTGCCTATGCTTCTAGATAGATTAACGTGTATGACAGAATAATCTAACTCATGAATTGGAGTTGGTAGCAGTGGTGTTTTTTTTTAAGTTATAGTGCTACTACTTGTATGGAGCACATTTTAATTTATTCACAAACCACAAGAGCGTGCAATATGTCTTCACCTAGAAGGAGCTTAATTTGAGGCGGAGGAGATGGATTGAGCTACTCAAAGACTATAACATGAGTATGCTATACCACCCAGGTAAAGCTAATATAGTTGTTAATGCTCTTAATAGGTTGTCTATGGGAAGCACCACCTATGTGGAGGAAGGGAAAAAGGAGATGGCTAAAGAGGTTCACAGACTAGAATGATTGGGGGTTCAACTAGTCGAATTGGGTATGGGCGGATGTACTTATGCATAATGAGTCTGCATCATCTATAGTAGTGGAGGTGAATGAGAAGCAAGATCAAGACTCTATCTTGCTGCAATTGAAAGTAGGTGTGCATAAGCAGAAGGTGATGCCTTTCGCCAAAGGGGAAGATGGAGTATTGAGTTACCGAGGCAGATTATGTGTTCTAGATATCGATCATGTCCTAGAGAGGATCATGAAAGAGGCCCATAATTCTAGATATTCGATATACTCAGGATTAATCAAGATGTATCATGACTTTGAGATAAGTCTACTGGTGGAGTAGAATGAAGAAGAACATTGCTGAGTTCGTTTCCAAGTGCCTAAATTGCCAACAACTAAAAGTTGAGCATCAAAGAACATATGGAGTAGCTCAAAACTTTGAGAGTCTAGAGTGGAGGTTTGAGATGATCAATATGGACTTTGTCATAAGTTTACCAAGGTCTCGCATATAGCATAATTCAATTTAGGTGATAGTTGACAGAATGATCAAACCTTCTTACTTCTTGGCAGTAAAGATGACTTATACTATGGAGGATTATGCCCGACTGTACATATAAGAGACTGTTAGACTACATGGAGTACCTTTGTCTATCATCTTATATAGAGGATACTAATTACTACTTAGTTTTAGGGATTTGTTCAGAAAAGTTTAGGTTCGAAGGAAAATCTCAGCACTGCATTCCATCCACAGACTGATGGTCAGGTAGAGCGCACAATTCTGATATTTGAGGATATATTGAGACCTTGCATCATTGATGTCAAGGGTAATTGGGATTACCATTTTCCTTTGATTAAGTTTGCTTACAACAACTTCTATTCGAGTATTCAGATATCCCCATATGAGGCACTCTATGAAGGAGATGTAGATCACCAATTGGATGGTTTGAGGTAGGTGAAGTAGAATTTTTTGGACCAAACTTGGTTTACCAAGCCATGGAAAAGGTAAATATCATTCGAGAAAGGTTGAAGACTGCATCGAGTCGATACAAATCCTATACTAATGTTAGAAGCAGAGAGTTAGAGTTTAAGGTCGACGATTGGGTGTATTTGAAGGTGTCATCTATTAAAGGTATGATACATTTTGGGAAGAAAGTGAAGCTTAGTCTAAGAGAGCTTTCAAATTATAAAGATAGTAGGCTATATGGTTTATGAGTTAGAGCTATCATCAAAGTTAGCGACCATCAACCTAGACTTTCATATTTCCATGCTTAAAAATTGTTTGGGAGACCTACAGTTGGTTGTGCTTGTTGAGAGAACTGGAGTATAAGACAACTTGAGCTATGAGGAGATTCCTGTCTAAATCCTTGATCGTCAAGTTCGTAAATTGAGAACCAAGGAGATTGCATCTGTCAAGGTTGTTGGTAGGCAGAGGAGGATATGAACACCAAGTACCCTAATTTATTCCTACCTGCTAATGATGAGAGAGATAAAGGTAATAATTTACTTCTAAATTCTTGAATTCCTATTCCTTGTGTTCTCCTTCCATTCTGAGTTTGATAGATAATAAAATTCTAGAGTCTAAGTGAGGATTGATTTGATATGATTGTCTGCTTAATTATTTTACTTGCTGAATTTCTTGACAGATTGATCATATGAGTAAGATGAGAGTTGTTTGATTGTAAGAGTCTATAGAGAGATTCGTGCCTTGACTATGTTTCCTAGATCTCTCTTCATTCGAGGACGAATAATCCCAAGGGGGAGATAATGTAACACCCTAAATTCATTTCACCTATATGAGTTGATGCACAAAGAAAACTGAGAAAAAGATTGAGAAAAGTTGCTAGAAGAGAAACTACAAGGGCTATCTATGACCAATAAAAGAGGCGTCATAGATCGTCAGATGACTTGGTAAAATTTTCTACATCTGAGGATCATGTACGAGATATCATATGACCCATAAAATAATCCACAACCTGTAGATTTGGTTTCGTGAGTTATAATCTAAAAAATCAAATTTTTAGTATCTTAAGTTACAATTTGTCAGACGACCCATAGAAGAGGTTTCGTTGATTCCTTGACAAATTCTAGTAACTCAAAATTTTGGACTCTTTACCTATAAGAGGTCATCTACGATCCATACACATGGTCTCGTAGAACCTGTCGGTAGTTTTTAAGAAGGGTACTTTTGTTTATTCCTTTTTCCTTTTAATCTAACTGTAGATGTTTTAGACTTAATGAAAGTCCTAAAACAAAACCTTAAGTGAATTTTCACCATTCATCATGCTATTCTTGAGAGCACTAGAGGAGGGCGAGACACAGGGGTATCTAGTTCAAGCGCGAAGATCGATTAAAGCTTGATTGTTTGTCCTATTTCCAAGTATGTAAGGTTTACTAAAGTGTTGAACTACGTTCATTTAGATGCCTTTCTCACTTACTTGAATCAAGATTGAGCACAAGAGTTGAGTTTTGAAAATACTATCATCCGAATACCGAATTTCTACATTTATTATGAGTTCTTATGATGATATATGAGATAATTTTTGTGTTGCATAACCACTGATATGATATTGACATATATATATTTTATACTTGATATTATGAATCCTAAACTGAATGATTTTTATAAAATCTATACATGCATTAAGTTGAGGTTGGAGTTTGATTGTATCAGTCAACTGAATTGAGCATAATTGATAGTGAGGAGCATATTGTACTATAATTTCATGTCCATTTCTATATTTTACTTGCATTACATTATATGTCTAATTGATAAATTTGAATGATTGTTTGAGTCAAAGTTGAGTTTGATTGATTTCTCTTCATGGTTTGAGTTGATGAGACACTGAGATGAGTTAAGTTGAAACTACCCCACGAGGTTGAGGTTTAAGTTGATTGATATGAATATTATTCATATTTGAGTTGATTGATAAGTTGACCATGTTTTACTCTTTGGAGGACTATAGAGCACTGAGCTGGAAGCAAGTAAATAACCACTCTAATCCACAGAACTATGTTACCAGTGTAGGATAGTCGAAAACACGTTTTGGCAACTCTTATCCCAAAAGATGGACATTTATTATGGATCCATGAGAGAGTTGATTATCCTTTACCTTGGCAAGTTTAGGATGGGTATAGCAATGACATCGCCTTTGTTGTGCATCACCAAACTAAAGGTGATAAGATTGGTTATCGGTTAAGAGAAACTTCTGAGCAAACACTTATTGAGAATGATATTTTTAAACTGAGTTTAATACTACTATGTCCATTTTCAAAAGCATGATTTATATTAAAACTTACATATTTATTGAGTTGAATAAGTGAGTGAATTGAGTTTTACCTTCTTGAGCTATTTCACATACTGGTATATTCCGTATACTAATGCTCATTTGGACCTGCATCATTTAATGATGTAAATACAGGTGACAGAGGACTTCAGCCCGCACATCATTAAGGTCTACTTTAGTGCATTTCTAGAGTTGGTGAGCTCTCCTTACCTTTTGAAGGAGCCCTTCTATTTTCTAATTACGTTTGAGTAGTTATTTCTTTGATTTGGGTATCCATGGCCTGTCATGGTACCATGTAGATTGTTGAGTAAAGGCTTTGTAGATATTGAGTAGAGGATTTGTTGAGCATTATTTATTTCCAAACTTATTTCATTGAAAACTACATTTTAGTAGAGTTGGATCATATGATGTCTTTTAATTTTAGTATTATTTCCTGACGAGTTGATGTGACGATGAGGCAAGGTTGTTCTCTTGGGGAACTAACAATGGTTCTTTAAGTGCCAGGCACACCAATGGTATCCTTTCGGGACGTAACAATCATCCCCATATTCAACATCCTTTCTTTCCCCCCTTCTCACGAACCACATCATCATCTACTGACATTCATTAGTCAATTATTTGCTTATCACCTCGTGTAGTAATAACTATGCACTGCCCATCATTCTTTGGATTTTGGATTGTCTTACTTTTGCAATGTACCTTTCTAACACTGGTTCAACTATGCAGACATTTGACCAAATTGTTGGTCCAACTGCTTAATAGCCATAGAATGAGACTTAATCTTCTAATTAATACGTGAAATGTCAGCTTTCATCCCATCTAAGGTCTCATAGGCGTTAGCCTTCTTCAATAACTTATCAAACATCTTCTCAATCCTTGAACTACCAGTCCTAGAATCATGATTATATGGTGGCACATATATACCATTTCTATACCCATCTTTGTGAACCTCTCTCAAGTACTACTTATAATATCACCAGGCCACTACTCAAAGTTGTTAATCTAATCTTTCAACTTTAGCTTCTTCGACTTAGGAAAATACCTCTTCAAAAAGGCATTTTGCATTTCAACCCATGTAGGGATAGAACTCTATGGAAGTTCAATTAACCAACTGTTGCTTCGCCAGTGAGAGATAATGAGAAGACATGGAGCCCAATGGCATATATAGACAAATTCTAGTTTCCCATCACACTCTTACAAACAAAGATAAAATTGTGTAGATGGTTATGTAGATCCTCAGATGGTAAACTCGAACATAAACCTATATGCTACAACATCTGATGTAACGTACTAGATATGACAAACTTGGTATCTTAAAGTAAAAGAGGTAACACGATTTCTCCTGTAATGTTAACTACCATAGGATCAAATCTATAGGGATTCCACCCATTTTCTGCCACTTGTTGACTTGTAGAGGTTGGCCATCCACAGCTATTGGTGGTGGTGGATTCTGATTTCCCATGTTAAGTGCATCATTGTTGATGTTGTCTTGAGCCATTCTTCTCAAAATCTTTGGATTCTAGATCAAATAGAGTAAAGGAAATGCCTCGACTTTAGGTATTGGGAATACAGTACACCTGTATGCTGATAGAAAAGAAAAAACAACAAAAAATGTAAAATTAAGAATTAATCACAAATCACTCTAACTAAACTAGTCTAAAATACATAATTCCTAACAACACTACCAAAATTTGATCATGCCCAAACTACACATCCCAATTAAGGCATAAGCAATCATTGTTTAAACATAAAACCTAAAGATGGTTCGGGTCGATCCCTAATGATGTGCACACTCAAATAAGAAAATGGTCATTACCAATAATTAACTTAACCGAGGTTAAGGTCGAATCCACAGAGAATATAGGGCTTGACCATAAGATTTCATTACTAATCATTCCTTGTATCTATAACTACAATCTCTAGATAGGGGGTGTTTGTTGTGATTCAAAGAACAACTTAAAATGAACACTAATTAAAATTTGGGAAAATACTCAATTTTGGGAACAACTAGGGAATTTGTGTTCTCCATGGATCGTTGACTCAATTACCCCAAGTAACATAACTACGATTAGTGAATCGCATGCAGGACAGTAACTTAAGTTCTTCCAGCCCTCTTGTAAAGGTGAAGGTCGAATTTCACCGTGCCGCTTGGTCGGCTACCATGGCGTGCCAACTAATTGTTACCTATTGTCCCAGTCAACCTCCCCTTGGTCAGCTTTGGTTGATTAAATAGGAACACATCAACCAAATCCTATCATCTACTTCCCTTTTCCTATTAGTTACTACCTTGGTCGGGATCATGATAGTAGGCAGGGTTTGGTGTTTTCCACCACCAAACAACATTAATCATGAAGGAAAATAGATAATACATGCAAAACCCCAATCATAAATATAAATAAAAACTAGGTCATCTCAAGTCAATTACCCATAGTTCCTACAACTCCAAGTCGTGGGTGCTTAGCTACGCATGACTAAGATAAAGCATAAAAAAATGCAAATAATAAATATAGTTGAGAGTTTCACTGATAAAAATAGAGGAGATAGGCACGACAAGTTGCAAACTCACAAGATTGATTGATCAGCAATGAGCACAATGTAAGATTTGTAATTCCCAAAATGAGTTTTACCAAAGAGAACACTAATCTACTCTAAAACCTAAAAAAAGCTTCAAAAATATATTGGAGTAATGTCTACTATTCAAACTCTTCAAAATAACCTAACATAAACTATATATAGTGTGTACAAAATAACCTTAGAAATCAAGCAAAAAAGATAGCTGACATTTGATAAATTTCACAGTTACGACTCGTAGCTTGGCCTACGAATTGTAGTTGGGGTCTCGTATTAGATTTTTGGCATCTTAGACTTTACTGGGTACGACCCATAGGTACAAGTCGTTACTTGAGCTATGACTCATATGTTGGTCTCATAGTCTTTGTCTTTAGTTTTTGGTCAAATATTTTGGCTCTTGGATTCTTTCTATGAGTCCACCTATACGAGTCATAGTATGTCTTATGACTTGTAGGCTGGGGCTCGTAGGGGTGACCTTCACTTTGGAAATTTCTGATTTTTGTTCTCTTCTTCCTGCTACGACAGCACCCTATGACTCGTAGTGTGAATTACAACTCATAGGAGGGCTCGTATGGACTATGCTTCAGCAAATTTGTAACTTTTCTTC
Source organism: Solanum sejunctum (assembly GCA_025642045.1). Lineage (NCBI taxonomy): Eukaryota > Viridiplantae > Streptophyta > Magnoliopsida > Solanales > Solanaceae > Solanum > Solanum sejunctum. Next base: position 22,171 of record JAOTQJ010199168.1, on the reverse strand, counting down.
AAAATTATGCTAGCCAAATTTTTCTGAAAGATTAATACAAAAACACATCAAAACACTAAAAGGTCACTTTGAGAACTCACAAAATCCCTTGTTTTAAGCACTAAATGTGTTGTATTATGACAACACATCAACACCCTCAACTTAGAATTGTTCCTTGTCCTCAAGCAATGACTCAATCTACACAGACAAAGAGAAATACGTAACAACTAGAATAATGGCATGTATATCAACTTCTCTGATCAAGGTACCCAACTACTATTTTCAAAATAGGATTGTAAAATTATTTAGCAAACAGGAACATAATGGGATACCTGACAATCCAACCATGATAAGCTAAGGAGCATCAACCTTCCACAATCCCTTGCATAGTCATATGCTAATCAAGTAGTGCAAATGCTCTCACTAAAAAGAAGTCCATTATACTCACTCAAGCACATTCGGAAATCAGGGACTAAGGAAGCATTCTCACTCTCACAATTGAAATTCATGCACAATGACTAACACCATAAGCTTGCCCCTATACTTATTTTTTTGGTTTGTCTCAAAAGTGGATTGAGATCACTTTAGGACTTATTGGCTTGTAACATGGGCTCAGGGGCTTTGGTATGGTACTTTGGGCAAATAGTGACTAAAATCTATCCTTGAATCATGTTTTTCAACACCTTTTGCTTTCATACTCCAATCCTTTCACCAACTCCTCCCTTATTTCCCCTTTTTTAAGATTTCCCAGGCTTATTCTTTCACTCTTCAGTTGTGGCTTCATTTTGAACTCATTTTTTTTGCTAATCTTTTCAACTTAAGGAACTTTTTTTTTATTTTTCTTATCTCGGCTCATGATTATATATTTTCATTCTTTTCACCTCAACTAACTATCTCATTTTTGTTACTTTACCACAATAAGGGCCACCCTCAACTTAGGCTTTTAGCTTAAAGTGATGTAGACAATATCTATGTCTCAAAGTAAGGCCACCAGTGTAGCCACCCTCAACTTAGGCTTTTAGCCTCAATCAAGGTCCACATGCTAAAGGATAGTTCAAGGCCAATATCAGGGTATTTCATCAAACAAGGTGAGGTTAGCAAGGTGTCAAGACAAAAATATGAATACATGAGAATCTCAAACATTTGGAACAAGGGATTCACTAGTTCATTTGGTAGGTCATTAAGGCAAAAGTGGGCTTACTATTAGAACAAAGGCCTTAGATCATTTCCAAATCATCCAATTCACCAAACCAATCTTAGAGTACTAGGGCAAGTTCTGAGTCCATACAATGATACATGAATGCATCAAAATAATCTTACGCACACATGGCATTTGCATCCACAATCAAGTATAGACTCATAGGTCATGTTTTCAGTCTCAGCCTATCTTCACAATATCAAAACAAACATTGCTATATACTCCAAAAATGTATGAATGCATCAATAATCACAACCTCAAAAATTTTGATGGTACCTAATTTTGCATCAAAAGTTTAAAAAAAATGTTAAAACTATTTTTATGCCACAAGATAACATTACTATGCATTTATATATTATCTATACTTCCTAAAACATGTCGGTTAAACAGAAAAATAAATATCCATAAGAAAAAAGAAACATGACAAGAAAACCTTGGGATCAAAAATAGGGGAAGTTATGGACTTGAGGCTACTCAGACTTCACCTTAATCCATAACTTCCACCACCCCACCAAAAAATGATACTTTGTCCTCAAAGTAAAGACAAAAATAAAATTGAAAAAAATAAAACACAATAACATAGAAATATACATATATATTCACGAAAATCCAAAAATAGACATCCAAAATAGAAGTAAAAATAACATCCAACATAAACATATTTAAACACAATGAAAAATCAACATAATAAAGAGATTGTCCGAAAAGAGAACAAACTATCTAAAATGTCAAGATAAGAACTGGGGTCAAAAGAAGTCAAAAATCTTAGTGCAGCAAGCACTGATTGGGCTAATCAGTGGGGTCCTAGTGATGACTCTCCTCCTCTGTTGCAATGCTAGAAGTACCTTCTCCAAGTGGGGTGTACTGTGCTCTCTCTCGCTGAATAGCTGCTAATAAAAGCAACACTCCTGCACCACCTCCTCAGTTATAGGCTCCTCCTCTTATCTTGGCTTCTTCGGGGCTGGCTCTAGGTCAGCATACACTAGAGGCCTCTTTCCACTAGTGTTTGGACAGTCAGTAAGCAAATCAAATGCGTCATCAGCTACAGCTGCTACATCTGGGGCTGGAGCAGAAGCTGCCAACATCTGTAATATGTTGGTCTTGAATTTGGCCAAATCTTCAGTGATTGCACTTGCATCAGTCGGCCTAGCTCCATCAAGCCTCTTTTGGACTCTAGCCTTGAACATATCAACCTGTGCATCAACTGCTCGGACTTTGTCATTAACTAACTCTTGAGAAAATGCTTTTATCCTCTTTTCGGAGACCCAAATAGTCTGATCAATCAATGGCCGGAGCCGTGCTGATAACTCTCGCAGCCTACCTTCTGTTATAGCCACTCTGTGCAATAAAGTCTGAAAAAGCAACAGTAGAGAAAAGAGGGTCAACCTGAAATATAGCTGATGCTGATGCTAGGGTGCTGATGGATGGTATAGACTCGATCTCGTCTACTAGTGTGGGATCTGTAGTGGCTGGAGTAGTGCCGGTAGTAGTAGGAGATGGAGATGAGACTTAAAGATCTACCGGGAAAGGCTTTGTGATAGAAGGAGTTGCGCATGGTAAGGCCACCGGGTTCTCGTCAACCATTATCAGGCTAGGATCCATAGTGTGTAGCTTCCATGTGAGGGTCCTTGTGGGTGTTGATGGGAACACCTGTTGCACTACATAGTTTATGAATAAGAACTGAAATGGTAGTGAGCTATTTGTCTGAGCTATAGCCTCGTGTCTCTGATATAATTCGGGCCCAATCAATAGAATAACTAGCTAGGATGCTGGCCAATAATACAATCCTCTCAAGGGTGATCACTTATTCATGAAGTTGGCTTAATATACTAGTGGATGATGGACTACCAAAACTTGGCCCGAATAACAAGTGTGCCTTCACAATTGAGTCTAGATGGTTTGTGATCCATGTAGGCTCCACACCCTGATGAAGATCTGTCTCACAATCCACTGTAACAACTCTATCCTAATCCCAACATCCTTTTCGATAATTGCTTTTCTCATATTATCGATCCGACTATCATACTTAGCAGTCGACTGGGGTGCTTTAAAGGTGGGCCTAAATTGTACTCGGCAGATTGTCTCCACCCAGATGTTAACCGTCCTTCCTCTGACTATCACCACTCATAGCCTCGGTTGCTCGATTGGCTTTGTATTCTTTGGCAGTCCCCCACAGAGTGTAGCAAGGTATGCAACATATAACTTTTGAACCACCAAAGGGGCATATTTGTCCAGCTGCTGCATAGTCCAACGGAGCCTGTGCTCGTCCAATCCTACATCCAAGTCAGGTACTCTACCTAACCCTGCCGTGCTCAAGTTGGATTCCTTATGAAATTCCCAGACTAGCTTGCTATGCCCCTTATCTTCTAGACCCTGGTCGTAGATCTCTTTCATGCCTGCAACACACCATCTACGGTTGACTAGGGGCTGAGACTAGGCCTCTTCCTACTCAGGCTGAGAAATGCTCTCAGACTCTGACTCGGAGCCAGAATGTGTAGGAATCAACTGAGGTTACCTACTCCTCGAGTTATTTTTCTCCACTTCTTGTACCTCCTCTTCAGACTGGGAGGCACTTGTGACTTCCATAGGCTCCAAAACTATACGGGCTCGCATTTGAGGAACATTGGCAAAAGGGTCAATCCTGACACTGTGGACTTCAACTTAACCCTCGCATCTCTCAGTCTCAGAAGACTCATCCACTAGTTTTAGCCTGAACGTTTGGATAGCCCTCTTGTCTTTGGGTAGCATGATATCTGCAACACAACCAACAATCCACATGAGCATTAAGAGAACTTACTTACTTAATACACAACAAAGAACAAAAGTAAATAAAGGACAAACAAGAACTGATGCAACTGCAGGTGTGCAAGTACAAGTGCAGTTATGACTCATCCACCTATGAGTCATATACTTATCTTATAGAAACAATTGTGCCTTTAAAAATGCTTTCTGATCACAGATACGAGACATAATTATGACTCGTAAGATGGCCTATGAGTTGTAGCCCTAGTCTCGTAACTAGTTCTAGAAACATTTTTAAAACTCAGCTAAGTCTACAAGACCCCCCACTATGAGTCGTACCAGGTTCTATGAATCATATATGGGTCTTGTATGAGGAATGTGAAGGAATTACAGGTGATTGATGCTTGCTATAAGGGGACCACTACAACTTGTATAGGAACTTACGAGTTTAAGAGCCTCGTAACTGAGCACAAACTAACTGCAATGCCTACACATTTCTCACTCAAGGGATAAATCCATCACCAAATCTCTACACATTTAAGCAAAAAGGAGCAAAGCAAAACTAAATGACACATATGCAACTCTAAACTAACATTGGCAATTTGGAACGACCATTAACCCTAGGAGCTGAGATAAAGTTTACAATTTGTCAAGTATACCAAAATAGAACATATTCCAATCCAACATTTGGCAATCATACAACATTCTAAAGGAGTGTAATCACTATTCACAACGCTTCAATCACAATGTACATGCTCAAACATAAGCAGTCACACCCATACTATCTAAATTTCAACTCCGATAACCATTCCAACCCTATGTGAGCAATAATAAGGTGAATCAAACCAAAAATTTATCAATTTCAAGCTCATAACTATCAATTCAAGACTCTCAACAATGCTCAATCCACAACTCAATCATTTTCAAAGCCAACGAACTCTAGATTCCAAGCTTAGCTCAGCAAAGCAATGTATGACATATTCATGCATGACCAAACTAAACCTATACTCATATAAGGAAAAAGCTTATAAAAAATAATCTGAAAATGAAATCAAAAAGCTTACCGATTGAGTTGAAAAGTGAAACGAAAGAAGAAGAGATGATTTTCGCATCAAAAACCTAGGATTTGGTACCCTTTGCCAGAATCTTCATCGAAAAATGATATGGGCAGTTGGTATTTTTTGTCAGGGACATATTTATGAGATGGGAAATGGTTTTCTATCGTGTTTAGGGTTAGAAAATGGCGAAATTGGGGTCAAAGATTATTTTGATCCCCTTTTATAACAAATCAAGTCAAGTTTTAGAATACCTCAGATCGGGGCTATGAGACCCCGACTATGAGTTGTAGGTCATCCTACGACTTATAGGTCTCGATTTCGTACCTGAAACAACACTTAGTGAAAATTCAGAAATCATACCTAGGCACTACGAACCCCTCTTACAACTCGTAGGACATTCTACAAATCATAAGGTTGGCTCGTAATATATGTTCCAAATTCAGATACTCACTGTTTCCCCTTACGGGACATGGCTATGAGTCATAGTGAAGGCTATGACTCGTAGGCCTGCTCGTAGGAGCTACTCCAAGTCCGATTTTTCCAGATCTTTAGTTCTTCCAATTTTTACCTGCAAAACAAGTCTCAAAGCATAAATACTCAAAATTATTACAATTGCATAATTTTGTCTAACTTTAACTCTAACAAATACTACTACTCTATGTCCCAAGCAAACAAATAATTAGCAAAATGCTTGGGTTGCCTCCCAAAAAGTGCCTTGTTTAACATCGTGGCCCGACTTTGTCATCTTTCTTTGTCACCTATCATCGAGTATCTACACCTCACTCTTTAATTCATCTAGGTGTTTCATGGATTAGCGAATATTGAACACAACTTCTGCATCATTAAACCTGAATCACATCCGACCCGAATCCATATCCACTAGTGCTATCCTAGTGGCTAGAAAAGGACTACCCAAAATGATGGGCAACTCAAAATCAACTTCGCAGTCGAGGATCACAAAATGTGTTGGAAATATGAACTTATCGACTTTAACAAGCACATCCAACAGGATTCCCTCCGGCTTTTTAATGGTTCGATCTACCATAAGCAACCTCATTCGTATTGGGGTACAAGTACCAAGGCCAAGCTTTTTAAACATGGTAACAGGCATTAAATTGATGCTTGCTCCTAAGTTGCATAATGCTCTTACAAACTCAGCATCATTGATAGTGAAAGGTATGGGGAATGCCCCGGGGTCCTCCCGCTTTTGAGCAAGACATTTAGTCATAATCACACTATATTATTGGGGTCCTTGTGAGAACTCTTGGCTAAAAGTGCATTTCTTGGTGACTAAATCCTTCATATATTTATCATATCCAAGAATTTTATCCAATGCTTTAAGGAGAGGGATGTTGACAGAAAATTGCTTCAATATTGAGAGGAAGTGTTTGAATTTACCCTCCTCTTCCTTCTTTTTGAGCCTTTGAGGGAACAAAGAAGGAGGTTTTGGGATGGATTTCACTTCGGCATGCTTCCTTATCTCTTCTTGTTGCATCCCAACACCCTTTGTATCTTCTCCCTAAACTTCAGCTTCACAATCAAGACCCTTGTGGATAACTTCATCCAACATAAACGACATAGGGGGATCTATTGTGCACTTGTCACTCTGAGTCATCACCGCCATGCAATGCCCTTCATTTTTAGGATTCTGAACAATATTGCTTGGGCCCGTGCCCTTTTGACATTGGTTCAACTGTGAAGACACTTGCCTAAACTATTGTCAGGTTGCTTGATTGCCACTAAATGAGACTCTATCTTTTGATTGATACTAGAGATATCTGTTTTCATTCCCTTTAGGATCTCATCTTGATAGTCTTCTAGCTTAAACAACTTTTCAAACATATCTTTGATCCTAGAATTGCTTGATCCGGCATCATGGTTGTGTGATGACACATAAGGACAACTTCTTTAGCCTTATCTTCTCCCTTATTCTGTGTCTGGCACTTTGTCTATCATAATATCTAGCCCTATTATCTCCGTACATTCCATTTGTTTGAAGTTCTAACTTTGATTCCCAAAACCTTACCTCCAGTAGTCTGAATTTGGGGGTTGTTTCGAAGACCCGCCATGTAGTTGCTTACATAACAGGCATCCCCATCAAAGAATTATTCATCATATACAGGAGTAATTGGGGGTTAGTAAGCTATTGCCTTCATGCTAGCTTGGTTTTGCTTCAAAAGCAAATCCATGCTTGTACGGAGTTGAACAAGTTGCTCCATAGTCTCTTCATTCACTTTTGCTTACTTACTATATATGGTTACCGCACAAAAACTCTTTGTATTACCATGGTCGCTCTGACCCCATGCTTTGTTGGTCTTCAGTACTAACTCTATTCTTTCTACCACTAGATCAAACAATTGGTCAAGAAAAACACCTCCCATGATTGTGTTGGCGCAAGCTTTGCTATTATAATCAAGTGCTCTATAGAAGATCTCAACCAAAGCATCATCAAAAATTTTGTGGTCAGGGACCATCCTCAGGCATTTGGTGAATCTCTCCCATATAGTGCTAAGAGAGCCTCCAGGCAATTGCTCAAAGTTATTACTTTGGTCCTTAAGCTTCAGCTTCTACGACCTTGGGAAATATCTTTCTAGGAATAACCTTTGCAGCTTATCCTAACTCGTGATGGTACCTGGAGGAAGTTCAAACAAGCATATCGTTGTATTGCCAGTCAGTGACAATGTGAACACCCTCAATCCAACAGTGCCAATAGAAATATTATCTATCCCCGTGACATTTTTGCACACAAAGATGACATTTTGGAGATGATGGTGGGGATCCTCTAATGGTAACCAAGTGAATAGGCCACGTTTTTGGAGCATCTGGAGTAATTCACTTGACATCTCAAAGATAGCATCTGCCGATAGAGGAAATAGTACAATAGAACTGGTAACATCCATCACCATAGGGTTTAATCGATATTGATTCCATTCATAAGCATTTGCATTGAAATCTTTAACCTGTGGCCGATTGACTCTTGTTGGTGGCTTCTCCTCTCTTCTTAAGTCTTCCTAATTCACATGCATATCCCCCTCAACCTCAATGTCCTCATTCACTTGAACCATTCTTCTTGGCAGTCAACGAATCTCCAAATTTAATGGGGCTAAGGGTTGCCTTGGCTTCTTGTGTTGCACATACAACCTAGTACACCCTGCAAAAGAAATCAAACAACAAAAATGAACTAAAAGTAAAGTACAAGAGACTCTAGAAATCAATACTAGAACTAACTAATAGTAAAATCCAATCAAACGTAGTTGTATTCCATGGCAACATTGCCATAATTTTATGATGATGGTCATGTTCCAATAAGAAAGCGATCTCTATCAGTAATTAACCTAACTGAGGTTAGGGTCGAATCCACAGAGAATACATGGGTTGACTATAAGAGTTCACTACTAATCATTTCTAGTATCTATAACTACAATCTCCAGATTTGGGGGAGGAGTTTGTTGTGATTCAAAGAACAACTTAAAATGAATACAAATTAAAATTCGAGAAAATACTCAATTTTGGGAATAACTTGGAAATTTGTGTTCCCCCTGGTTCGTTGACTCAATTACCCTAGGTATGATAACTATGATTAGTGAATTGCATGCAGGACAATAACTAAAGTTCTTCCAGTCCTCTTCTTAAGTTGAAGGTTGAATTTCACTATAGCACTTGGTCGGCTACCATGGCGTGCCAACTAACCATTACCTATTGTCCCAGTTAACCTCCCCTTGGTCAAGTTTGGTCGATTAGACGGGAACACATCAACCAAATCTTGTCATCTACTTTCTTTTCCTATTCATCACTACCTTGGTTGGAATTATGATAGTAGGCAGGTCCTGGTGTTTGCCACCACCAAATAACATTAATCATGAAGGAAAATAGATTATACATGCAAAACCCCAATAATTAATATGCGCAAAACCTAGATCATCTCAAGTCAACTGATCATGGTTCCCACAACCCAAGTTATGGGTGCTTAGCTACTCATGGCTAAGATAAAACACACAAAATACAAATAACAGACATAGTTGAGAGCTTTACCAATAACAATGAAGGAGATAGGCACCACAAGTTTCAAACTCACAAATTTGATTGATCAACAATGAGTACAAGGCAAAATTTGCAATTCCCAAAATGAGTTTTCCCAAAGAGAACACTAATCTACTGTAAAACCTAAGAAAAGCTTCAAAATATATTGAAGTAATGTCTACTGTTCGAACTCTTCAAAATAACCTAACTTAAAATATATATAGTGTTTACAAAATAACCTTAGAAATCAAGAAGAAAAGACAGCTAGCATCTGATAAATTTTGCAGTTATGAATCGTAGGTTAGCCTATGAGTCATAGTCGAGGTATCGTATCATATTCTTAGTATCTTGGACTGAATTGGTACGACCCATAGCTTTGAGTATACTTGAGCTATGATTCATATGTTGGTCTCGTAGTCATGGTCTTCAGGTTTGGGTCCAATATTTTGGCTCTCTGATTTTTGCTACGAGTTCACCTATATTCATCGTAGTGTGTCTTATAACTCGTAGGCTGGGGCTCGTAGGGGTGACCTTCACTTGGCAGATTTCTGATTTTTGGTCTTTGATTCCTGTTACGACACCACCATACGACTCCTAGCATGAGCTATAACTCATAGGAGGGCTCGTATGGCCTATGCTTAGCAAAATCTGTAACTTTTCTTAAAAATCTTGCCAACCTAACTTTTTTTCAAAATTAACACAAAAACACATCAAAACACTAAAAAGTCACTTTGAGAACTCACAAAATCCCTTGTTTAAGGAACAAAATATCCTATATTATGACATCACATCAATCCCATAATGAATAAGGTTAGACTTGAAATAATTGAAAGCAATTAGAATGAATTAATTTTGACTTATCTCTCGAAATGGGTGTTTGATAAAAGGCAATAATTAAACCTAAATGAATATCAAATAATCAAATGCAAATTGTATAAATGTAGTGAAAGAAGTAACTAGGGTATTGTGTTACCCATGAATTAAAACTTACTGTATCCAGATAATCATAACCTTTTTTAGTGTGTATCATGCAAAAATGGTAAGTTTTGTTCTCCAAACCCTTTGATCAAAGGAAAATTTGACCATGTGATTTGATCCATCCTTTAGGTGTTGCATTACTAGTCCTTACCTTGTCCTAGTACAACCTTCCCTTGATCTGTTTAGGTTTACTAGACGAGTGTAATCACATCAAATCTTATTATTTTATCCCTTTTCTCATTCATTTCCCTCTTTATCCTGTAAGTAAGGAATGGGCGAGTTCTAACATTTTCAACCATTAAAAAACATTCAAAATGAAATGATAAATAATATATGTATGCACACTTTCCAAGAATTACAAATTATCTAGTTTTAACTTTGTTATTTCTTCATATTCCCATAACCCTAATTATGAATTTGGCTATTCATGTTAATTTTAGATGAAAGAATCATGTCATGGATTTGCATAATTAAACACTTACAATGATGAATTGAAGATCTCAAAATCTGGATTCTTCATGAAATTCACAATATTATAACTCGAAAGTAATGTCAAAAGTAATCCACAAGAGCACAGTAATAATCTCAAGCAATAAGTTTTGGACATTTTAACTGCTCTCTCTGTCTAAAAAAACAAAAAAACCTATTTATAATATGTAGAAATCAAATCCTAAACAAAATAGAAAAACTAGAATGGGGAACTCAGACGAATAAAGTTATGGGCCAAAGATGGAATTACCTCCTATCAGTGCTTCTTAGACTAGACTGCTTAAAATCTATTTTCCACATATGAACCCTTCATATGATCGTCTTCTGAATTATAGCCCGTAAGAGGTTTTGTTTGGTATCTCTTAAGCAATTCATCCAAATCTCTAACCCTCAAGGCACAGACTAATGTATGACTCATTACTTTTCTTATGACCCGTGGAAGCCTTCGTTTAGTAACGGTTAGTCCTTATGCATATTTTCTAATCTTCAAAACATGAACATGTACACATTCCATCAAATGGTTTACGACACATCTCCTAGAACGTAAATTTAACTTCTTAAAATTGGTCTATTACTGGAACTGACCCATGAGACTTATTTATTGCTCGTGGAATGAACCACGACCCCTAGAAGGCCTCGTGAAACGTAAAAACTTCCAATATGCACAACTTAGCCTAAAAACATCCTGATTCCTAAAATCCTGCAAATTCAACAAAAAAACATATCAAACCCATTAACATCTCTTTAAGAATATACAAAATTGTAATTTTAAAGCATCAAAAGTGTTGTATTTTGGTGGCATATTAATACCCTCAACTTAAAATTATTGCTTGTCCTCAAGCAATGAACTGGATCTACATAAGTAATGTGGTAGCGTACAAACTCAATCTCATGGCATACATTATCTTTCAATTAATCACAAACACCTAATCAAACTCATCAGTGTATATACAAAACATTATCAAACCAACTCACACAAATCAATATCTAGTAGCACAATGATAACATGCAAGGCAACATAGATAATCAACAATCACCGAGATAACCTAAAGTCAACAATGTAATTCAAGTTCCTTCACACAAAGAAGTACCATGTTTGACTCAAAATGATAGGTTCGAATTAAATGCTTTGGACTGACAAAAACACTCACGCTCACAATAGATATTCAAACACTGTGTGCAAACCTATAGGCTTGGACCACTTTTCATGACCATGACCTTCAACTAATTTGACTAGGATCATTATAGGACTTTTTCAGCTTGTAACATAGGCTTAGGGGGCTTTGGTATGATGTTTTAGGAACATAGTGACTAATGGCCCTCCTTGACACTATGTTATTTGAGACTTTTGCCACACCAACACTGGTATTTTCAAATCATTGATATCCTTTTCCTATTTTGAACACTTTCAGGTGCCTTATGTAATTTTTAGCTCATTACCTTTTATTTTTCTCAATTCTTTTGCTCTTTAGCTCACAATCTATCCATCTATTTATTTTTCTCGCACTCACTTCATATTATTTCCTTTTTCATTGTATCAATATGCCTCCATCTCGGTTTGGTGTGATTTCCCTACAATAGCCACCCTCAAGTTAGGCTTTTGGCCTGAGTTGAGGTGCACAATATCTAACCTATAAACTAGGACCACTTTTAGTAGCCACCCTCAATTTAGGATTTTAGCTTGAGTCGAGGTGCATAATATTCAAGGAAGGACCAGGGCCTATCTTAGATTACACAGACAAAAAGGTTTGATCACTCAGTGTCATGACCTAAAATTGGGTCGCCACTAACAAAGAATAAAATAAAGCGGAAATGAAATTTCATAATCAACATAATTCCCAGAACCTAGAATCATGAGTACAAGAGCATCTAAAGTAGTACTGTAGAGTAAAATACATAGGTCTCAGCATAAGGTACAAAGTTGTTTGATAGAATAATATGTGATATAAAGTCTAACAGAAAGTAAATAATAGAATCCCAAAGACTCGCGATGACTCAAAGTCTGAGCCTCATCAGAAGGATCTGAATGGATGCGAAGAAGATCAACTAAAGTGAATTAGCTACCTTGCATAGGTCCCTGTGATCAATCTACAGGGAGGAAGGAAAGTAGGGGTGAGCACACTAAAGTGTACCTAGTAGGTTCAACTGAGTGGGTAAGAGAAATCGAACAAGTAAGCAATAACGAAGAATTTTAACACCTACATCTAAAGAGGTTAGTACACAATAATATGCATATATATAATGCAAGATAAGATATCCAACAGAACCGATGATATAACACAATAGGAGATGTGAATGTAGAACAAAGAGTCTCATCATATCATATATCGAGTGTCTCTCAACCTCGCCATGTACCCAGGGTAAATGGGTGTTACAATGCCTCAGTGTTGCCATGTGCTTGTTGTCAAGTATATCATAATGTCACAACCTTGCCACATGTATGTGGTCAAGGGGTGTTACAATGCCTCAACCTTGTCACGTGCCCCTGGTCAAGCGCATATAAAGTATAGATCTCGTCTTTATATCCTACTCTAGTCAATGGTGAAAATGCAACATGAAATGTATGCAAGCCATATATGGAAATCAAGATATATGCATAATATGATACCATCATTATAAGAGTACTAATACATAAGCCTCATATAATCATAGTCACAAAGTAACATAATATCTCATATAGTCATAATCATATAAATGATCAAGTATGCCAATAGTATCAGACCTCACTCATCCCCACAAGGTACACATATCACAATTATGGCCAAGAGCAAGTATAACAATGATACCAAATGTCACTTGTCCTCATAATATGTACATACGATCATCAAAGTGTCTCACAAGCCATTATATGCCATAATATTTCCCAAATAGTATCATGAGCCACCAAATATAGTAATAATATCCCAAAGGTTCTCAATTCACAAGCTCTCATCTTAATTTATCAATAGGGTTGCAACTACTCATAATTTGGCTCAATCGGAATCACAATTCCATCAATATTCCACCGTGACAACATAATTACTCAAGAATCAGTCTAAATCTCATAATTATCACATAATTTAGTAGCTCAAATCTAATCCCATAAAGTTTAGCCGAACCTACCTTGATGGCTAAACCACACACAGACAAGCTCTCAATCAACTAAAGTCTCTAATGATCCCACGATCGATCAATCACCAAGTTAAATCTTTAAAAACCTCTTCTCAAAATCGCCCAAAAAGCTTGATAACTTCAAAAATAGAACAAAAATCGTGACTCTCATGTTTTTAAATCTAATTAGTGAAAATACAGTCTATGATTCCGGAGCCTATCCCTCGAACACGGAGCTTAAACAGATCCACTCTGCGACTTTGGGATCCTATCCATGAATGTGGAGCATAACATTACCAAGACCTCCATGAATGTAGTGGTTTCTCCGCAAACACAAAGAAGGAGTGCATCTTCACCATATTAGATGAACTAGCAATTTCAAGGGCAATTCCCTGTTTGGAATAGACCCTTAAAACTCATTCTAAATCAGAATTTCACAAATTAAATATGTATTCATACTAAAAATAGCTATCTGGACCCAACTGAATCTTCAAAAATCGATATGAAGGCCTCCTATCCACATTTACCAATGCAAGTCGATAAAACTAGTTTAAAACTCAAAATACCAAAACTACCATGGAAAACTCCAAATATTGTTACAGGACCATTTCTTGTGTTAGTTTCACTATCCAAAACTACTGAAACTATTGGAATTTTAATCGGAGCTTCTGAACTTTGAATGTTGACCAAAGTTAAACTTTAGTTCCAAAAATAACTAAAATCACAAATATGGGCCTAAAAGCCTCATTTCAATTCCAAAATTCAGTCATGCAACTTCTTGTAATTCAGTTTATATGTTTTGCAGCTAATGTAATTGATAGATCTTCAATACAACTCCCAAAACTCAAAATAACACAAAAACTCACTTTTTCAACAACTTAAACTTCTAAAGTGCCAAAAAACATATTTTTAACTTTAAAAACACGAGATTTTAGTTTCAACCATCCAAATAATTCAATATAGGCCCAAAGTAACTTACGAAAAGGTAAAATAATAATTTTCACAAGAAAAGCCAAAACTGACCAATCAGGTCATTACATCATTCACTATTAAAAACAATGTTTGTCCTTGAATATAAATAAAAAAGGAGTAACTGAAGCCTTAAAAAAGCTAGAATATCAGGCCTGTATGTCCGACTCTCACTCCCAAGTAGCCTGATCCATAGAACGATGTCTCTACAAAACCTTTACAGAAGGTATATCTTCAGATCTGAATCTCCAAACCTGCTTGTCAAATAAAGCTATGGGCTTTTCCTCAAAGGATAAATCTGGACCCAACTCAATAGAATCATAAGAGATCACATGGAACACATCTGGAATACAAAGATGGAGCATAAAAACATGAAAAATAGGATGCACTATTGATCTTGGGGTAAAGCCAACTCATAACTTACTTTACCAACTCTCCTCAAAATCTCAAATGGGCAATGAATCTAGGACTTAGCTTACCCCACTTCTCAAATCTTATCACACCTTTCATAGATGAAACTTTCAGCCAAACACTATCACCAATAGAGAACTCAACCCGGTTCATGGAATCCTAAAGCCAATCAACACCTAACACCTCGGCCAAACCTGAATTAAACCATCAGATTGGTGATCTACACCTTTGGTCATATAAGGCCTCAAATGTTGCCCTCTGGATACTGGAATGGTATCTGGTGTTATACACAAACTCTTCGAATGGTAATTACTAGTTCCATCAGGCCTCAAAATCAATCACACAGGCCATAAGCATGTCCTTCGGCACTTGAATGGTGTACTCAGACTGTTTATATATCTGGAGATAAAAAGCTGAACTCAAATCCACTCTAGTACCTAAACCCTATTGCAGAGCTAGCTAAAAGTATAAAGTGAACACATATCCTGTGTCTGATATAATATACATCGGTTCCCCATGTCATCTGATTATTTCCTGGATGTACAATCTAGCCAGCTGCTTTGCACTGCAACTAGTCTTCACCGGTAAGAAGTGAGATGACTTGGTCAATTAATCAATAACTATCCAAATTAAATTAAACTTGCCCAAGGCCATGGGTAAACCCGTACAAAATCCATAGTCACTCTCTCCCACTTTCACTCATAAATAAACATCCTTTACATTGGTCCACCAGCCATTTAGTGTTAATACTTCATTTGTTGATAACTCAAACACTTGGCCACGAATTCAGCTATGTCTCTCCTCATTCCAAACCACCAATAATGCTATTTGAGATCATTATACATCTTAACCACACCCGTATAGATGGAATATCTAGCATAATGGGCCTCCTCTAATATCAATCTCACCCAATTTCCTACCTTAGGCACATAAACTGTACCATTAATCCTCAAAACACCATCAGAATCAATAACAAATTCTTGGCTTCACCTCTCAACACTTTGTCATGAATCAAGTACAATTTGGGATACTCAAACTGATGAGTATAAATCTAATCAAGCAAGGAAGATCTAGCCTTAACAAAGGCCAAAATACTCTGAGGAGGAGAAATATCCAAATGAACCATACATCTAGCAAGTGAGTAAACCTCCATGGCCAAGAGCCTCTCCTCAGCCTTCAAGAATGCCAAACTCCCCATACTAGTAGCCTTCTAGCTCAAAGCAATAGCCATAACATTGTCCTTCGCAGGGTGATATAGAATGGAAATATCAGTCCTTAAGCAACTCCAACCACCTACGCTATCTCATATTCAAATTAGGCTAAGAAAAGATGTATTTGAGACTATAATGATAGGTAAAGATCTTATGATACACCCGAAAAATATAATGTCACCACAACTTCAACAAAACACTACTGCAACCAATTCGAAATAATGGGTAGGGTAGTTCTTTTCGTACACCTATAGTTGTCTAGAGGCATATGCTCTCACCTTCCTCCTTTGCATCAACACACCATCCAAACCCACACCAGAAGCATCATAATATACCTCAAACAAAACTCTCTCCTTGGATAAAGCAAGAATCTATGTTGAAGTCAATAAATCTTTAAGCGTTCGGAAGCTTGCCTTAAAATCATCCGTCCGCTAAAATGCCATAGCCTTTTGAGTCAATCTAGTTAATAGGGCTGCTATAAAAGAGAATTCCTGAACAAAGTATGGATAGTACCTCACCAAACCAAGGGAAATCCAAATCTCAATCATAGAGTAGGCCTGTCCCACTCCCAAACAACTATTATCTTAGCCAGATCAACTATAATACTATCCTTTGATACCATATGCCCAAGGAATTCAACTGACTTAAGCCAAAACACACACTTTCAGAACTTTGTATACAACTTCTGTTCCCTCAATCTCTGAAGCAAGGTCCTCAAGCGCTGAACATGATCAACCTCACTTTTGGAATAAACTAAGATACCATATATGAACACAATCACAAAGATATCCAAATAGGGATTGAACACTTGGTTCATTAACTCCATAAAAATAGCGGGGATTAGTCTACCCAAATGACATAACCATGAACTCATAATGCCCACAACAGGTCCTGAATGCTGTCTTTTAGATATCAGACTCCTAAACCCTCAACTGATGATAATCAGACCTCAAGTCAATCTTGGAGAATACTGAGGCACCCTATAACTAGTAAAGAAGATCATCAATGCGAGGCAAATGTTATTTATTCTTGATAGTCACTTTATTAAGCTAGTGATAATCAATACACATATGCATAGTGTTATCCTTCTTCTTTACAAATAAGACAGGAGCACCCCATGAAGATACACTTGGATGAATAAACCCTTTCATCAATAAATCTTCCAATTATTGCTTCAACTCCTTTAACTCAGTTAGAGCTATTCAATAAGGGGTAATAGATTAGGTCTTAGTGCCTGACTCAACACCAATAGCAAAGTCAATATCTGATGTACTGCCAAAATACAACATATTTGATGCCTAAAACTTAGGATTTTGTGTTCTTAATGCAACTTTTATGGTTGTATGTGTTTTTGTGTTGATTTTTATAGGAAAAGCAAGTTGGCACAAATTTGGGAAAAGTTGTAGGTTTTGCTGATTTTTGAGGATATACGATACCCTCTACAAGCGTATTTCAATTTATGGGTTGTAGAGTTGGTCTTGTAGAGGTTTATAGTGTTGATACAAAAGCTAAAGTTTAGCCACAAGAGATCTAGTTACGACTCGTAAGGGGAAGTTCCATAGCACTTTCCAGTGTTGATCATATTTGGACCAAGTAATGCAAATATGGACTACGAGAAGTCGATACGAGTCCTAGATTTGAGTATGACTCATGAAGGTGTTTAATAACAGTGAGGTCCAAGATGCAGGAGGTTGATAACAAAACCCCAATTACGACTCGTGACCCTAGTTATGAGTCATAACTGTGACTCGTATCACGCGCCGTCCAACTTTTCTAATTAATTTAAGGACTAGTTTGTAAATACTATAAATAGAAAATACTAGGTCACTAAGCGGAGTTTTTGGAGTTCTTGAGAGAAGTGAAGAAGTTTTATATAGTTTTTAGTTCTAGAGAGTAGAGAGCATGAGAGTTAGGGTAATTTTTAGGGTTTTAGTTTTGGAGACTATAATTTGGAGAAGAGATTCACTTGTGGATTAAATTCAAATTTCAATCTTATGATTCTTAATATACATTGGGTTTTCTTGTTCTTCAATCTTCTTGGTAAGTAATTAATCATGTTTTCTCTATTCTTGTTTTTTTATTTGCCTAAGTTATGAATAGCAAAACCCACAACTTGGGTTTATGAGAAATATGAGAATCTAACTTAGAAAACTCGAATTATTTGCAATTCTTAGAATGGGTATTTTGTATGTATTAGTCATTTCTCTTTGCTTTGAATGTTCTCTAGTGGCGGCCAATATTACAACTTTCCTAGTGTTACCTTCTCGATCCAGGTGGTAATGAATAGGAAAAGAGAATTATTAATAGGATTTGGTGATGTGTTCTCGTCTAATGAATCGAACTCGACCAAAGGGAGGTTGACTGAGATTATGGGTAATGGTCAGTTGAGTACACTATGGAGATGGGCCAAGTACTATAGTAAAATTTGACCTTCACCTTTGACCAAAGGGTGGGAAGAACCTAAATTACTGTCCTACATACAGTATTCTAGTTTAGAATTGTAGAAGTCGAGGAAGCTGAGTTAGTGAATCATGGGAAACACAATACCCAAGTTGCTCTCCGTTATTATTTGTGTTCAAATTTTAGTTAGTCTATTTTAGTTTGCTATCGATCAGTGCAACCCCCCTCCCCCCATTTTAGAGAATTGAGTTAGTTGATTCTTGAATTGATTATTGGTGAACCAAGTTGCAAAAGTCCATATTCCTAATGGGTTTTGACCCTAACAAAGGTTAGGTTTATTACTTTGATGACCGCTTTGACTTCAAAAGAGAGGTGTATCTTGAGTATGATCAAAGAAAATTATGCCGTTGCTGGGGAATACAACTAGACTTTGATTTAGATTCACTAGTAGTTCAATTCAATTGTTAATTTCTTAGTTCTCTTGTATTTTACTTTTTGTTTTTGTTTTTATTGGTTTAGTTTCTTTGTAGGGTATATATGTGTTGTATGCCCAACCCAAGGAGTCAAGGCATTTCCCTTGCTCCAATTGAATTAGAGATTCAATGGGTTATGCGAAGAATGGCTCAAGCAAATGCAAATATCGCAGTTGATGAAGATATGAATCAGAATGTTGATGTTGATGATAGGGATAATAATCTGCCTCACTTGGAAAATATTCCACAAGCCAGGGACTTCAATGAGTATGCTTATGGATGGAATCAATATAGATTGAATCCCATGACCATGGATGTAATGGGAGCTATAGTGTTGCCATCATTATCGTACGATACTAAGTTCACAGTTTCAAGTGGATTGCTCTAAATTCTTCAAAATTATGGTTTGTTTGTGGGTCTACCTTCCGAGGATCCTCATAGCCATCTACATAATGTAGATTTTGTTTGCAAGAGCATGATATGGACACAAAATATTTCCATGGATGCTGTTGGGTTGTGTGTTTTCTGATTATAACTTATAGGCAATGCAGGGTTGTAGCTATCTAAGCTCCCACAAAGTTCGATCACTAGTTGGGTGGATTTGCATAATGCCTTTGTGGAAAGGTACTTCTCGAGGTCAAAGAAGCTAAAATTAAAAGATCAAATCAACAATTTTGAGCAGTTACTTAGTGACTCAGCTAGTACAACATGAGACAGATTTACAAAGTGTTTGAGAAGTGTCCCAGACCATAAAATTGTTGACGATGCCTTGGTAGAGATCTTCTACCATGCCCTCAATAAAAATAGTCGAGCTTGTGGCTATACTATAATGGGGGATATGTTCTTGGATCAACCATTTACAAGTATTGCTAAGCTAATGGAATAAATGGTCAAAACAAATCGACCTTAGGGACAAAAGGATAAAGCCTCTACGAAGGGATCATATGACGTGAGTGTAGGTATAGAGCAAGAAAAGATCAATCAAGAGATTATGCTGCATCTTGCTCAACTTTGCATAAGTATGGATTTGGTGGTTAAGAAAAATCAAGAAAGAGTACATGCAATGGTCCACCAACCTCCTAGAGCGACCATATATGAAGAGCATTATTATGATAAGGATGCTTGTTTTGTTAGTGATCAAGCAGTGGATTTTTGGAACAATGCCCAAGGGTCCAATTTAGACTATTAACATTGAGGCTCCAGGAACCAAGGTCGGAACTATAATCAAGAAGGTGCTTATAGAGATAACCAAGGTGGTAATTTTGAGGGAAATAGGGTTCCAGAAGCCTAATAGGGTAAAATAGATGATTTTTGGAATGGTCCATATATGCCACCACATAACAGAGATGCTGGTACAAGTGATAATAGAATTGAGGAGATGTTTGATTAATTGTTGAAAAAGGACAAAACACAAAATAAAACTCTAAAGGCCATGAAGATTGATATCTCAAGCATAAACCAAAACATAAAGTCTTATTCTGTGGCCATTAAACAACTTGAGCAATAATTTTGTCAAGTGTCTATTCAATTAAATCAATGTCAAAAGGGTACATTGCCAAGCAATATGGTTCAAAATCCACATAATGAGGGGCATTGCATAGTGATTACCACTAGTGGTGACAAGAGTGTCGTTGACCCTCCTATGCTGGTTGAGGTAGAAGATGTTCATTAGGAGATAGCTGTAGGCAAGAATATAATTGAAGGAGATGAATATACCAAGGATGGGGCAACCAAGGTAATTGAGGAGCCAAAGAAGTATAAACCCATCCTAAGGCCCCCTCTTTCTTTCCCTCAAAGACTAAAAAACATAGAGGAGTAAGACAAATTCAAACACTTTCTTTCTATGCTCAAGCAACTATCCATCAACATACCTCTTATTGAAGCCCTAGAGAAAATGTCGGGGTATGCTAAGTATATGAAAGACTTGGTTACAAAGAAATGGACTGTGAGTCAAGAGATTTCTAACGAATTTCAACATTAAGTACCATCACTACTAAGTCATTCGCTCAAAAGTATGAGGACCCAGGTGCATTCACCATCTCTTGTACTATTGGAGATGTAGAGTTTGTAATACCACTTTTTGATCTAGCTTCTTGTCTAAACTTAATGCCTTTTGCAATCTTCAAGAAACTTGGTTTGTGTGCCCTACTTCGACCAAAATGAGGTTGTTTATAGCGGGTAGAACTGGGAAATAACATGTGTGAAGACTTTATGATATGTTAGTAAAGGGAAAAAATTTCATATTCCCTATAAATTTTGTAATACTTGACTGTGCGATTGATTTTGCATTATTTTGGGAAGACCTTTCACAACTACCGGTCTCACTTTAGTGGATATGGAAAATAATCTACTTAAGTTTAGATTTGGGGAAGATGAGGTAGTGTTCAATGCGTGTCAACAAGAAAGGAAAGAAAATGATTTCAGAGTGGTTTTAGTTAGAGAAACTATTGATAATGCTGACTTAGATGTACCGCTTGAGGTGGATATTGACACTTTGGAGGTGGTATTGATAAACTTCGATAGTGATGGTATCCAGATTATGAGGAGACAGAAAATGCTCTAGGGTTATCTTTCGATCCTAGATGCCAAACTAAGCTAGAGCTAGACTTGCAGGATCGGGAGTCATCACCTATAAGGCTATCCACAGAAGAACCACCAGTATTATAGTTGAAAGCACTCCCATCACATTTGAGAGATGCATTTTTTGGTGTGAATAACACTTTACTAGTCATAATAGCTATAGACTTGAATGATAAGCAAGTAGATTCCCTTATAACAGTGTTCAAGTAGTTTTAGAAGGCCATTAGATGGACTATCACAGACATTAGTGGTATTCCTCCTGGGGTTTTTACACATAAAATCTAGTTGATTATATACTACAAGCTGAGCATTGAACATCAAATGCACTTAGATCCTCCAATGCAAGAGGTTGTACATAAAGAGATCATTAAATGATTAGATGTAGGAGCGATCCACCCCATTGCAGACAATAAATAGATAAGCGTAGTACAATGTGTTCCAAAGAAAGGATGTATTACAGTGGTACCGAATGCTAAAAATGAATTGATTCCATTGAGGCCAATCACAAGGTGGAAAGTGTATGGACTATAGAAAGCTAAATTCTTTGACAGGAAAAGATCATCTCCCTATGCC
>JAOTQJ010199147.1:0-20281 GCA_025642045.1 Solanum sejunctum | reverse complement strand
TGACTTATTTCATATGCAAAATGATTTCTAGATTCAACATTAATCACTGAATAGGAACGAGATTTTGAACAAAACGGTAAGGCAATAGAAAAATAGAGAAACTCAAGAATAGATGAAACATCACAACAGTTCAGGGAAACAGAACTTTCATCCAACGAAGGATAACAGGACACAACTTGTACACTTCAGTATGAATTTGAGGGGGGCTAAGATCACTTTTTCGAAGACATGGAGACATTTTAGTAATCAAACTGATTAACACTTAACTGTGGATACATCTGAGTGTTAAAGTAAAGCAACCATCAATTGTGTTAAAAGCATATATGTTTGACCATGAAAGACTCAAGATCAAGGAGGACCATTTTTAAGGTATAGTGTAAAATGAAATCTTATCTTTAACAACAATAAACTCCAAATAGCCGGGTTCAACCTAGTGACTCTACTTCAAGAGGTTTCAGCTACTATCTCAGCAGTCAGAGAGAGTACAAACAAGAAAGGACAACTTAAATTCTCGACTCAAAATTAACATAACCACAAAAGGCTCAAATGAGGGAAGACATACAGACTAAGAACAAGATACATTCAGGGATTCAAATCAGAGAATGAATGAAAACCGTAGGCCAAACTGCTAAGTATAAGACATAGACAGTGGGACGGAACCAAAAAATGATATTGACTAGAATCAGCAAAACAAAATATGGGGCCACACAGACCAAAGAAGAATAAGACATTAGTGAATATCCAAAGTAAGCTCTTAACACGTTAAAACTTCAAATATCAACAAACAAGTCCTATTAAATCAAAACCAGAGTTTAAAACAGAAAAAGACATAAAGAGAGCATACTTTTCACAGATTCAAATCCACTTCCAGAAAACTTTAGCTTAAGAAATGATAAATGAACCATATCAAAACGCCATTAATCGAGGCTTTGAAACCATCCAAAATACAGTGATTTTCAGTAAGTGTACAATCAACATTATATCAGAATCCACTCCGGAAATCAATTAACAACAAGCATAACGTCAAATGATTTCCACACATCGAGTCCAGGAAAAAACGAGCATAACTGAACATCTATGCAATGAAACAACTCATTCATGATCATACACCCATACTTCGGAGAACGCAACCAAGACTAAGAGTATTACCTTTCGAGGAGTAGCGACTTGGGACGACGAGCTTGAGGAAAATCGTTTACACCACTACGAGTCGAATTTTTAGACACTCTTGGCTCTAAAACTATTCTGGCTTATAAATGGACAAATAAGATTTTGACTAAGGTTTTAGAGATTAAGAACGAGTGGAAAATCGACAAAATATTTTTTGCTTCTCCTCCGTTTTGAACTCGTTTTTTCCTCTTTTGCTAAGGATTTCCATGGCTGCTCCAATATCTCCCCCCCTTTTTTGAATTGATGACTCAGAGATTAAATAACCCCAAAATTAGGGCAAGATTGGGAAGGTAACGGATAGATTCGACAAGAGTACGGATTTTGGGGGTTTCTGAGCGCGCATGAGGGACAAGGGGACAAGAATGTTGGGGGTGTTGTCGGGTTGGGGTTGTCGGCGCTTTTTTGGTTTCGGCTTCGCTAGTTTTCTGGGTTCAAAATGGGCGTTCGTTTGAAGGTGAGAGAGATGGAGCGATGTCGAGGGAGGTGAAGGAAAGGGACGACAGTGATGAGGGAGGCGAAGGGGATGGTGGCGGCGCTGAGGGTTTTGGTTTTAGGTTTTCTGTTGAAATGGAGAGAAGAAGAAGAAGCATGGGGATAAAAATGGGAATTGGGGGCACGTGTACCACACGCGTCCGTCTTAATTTTTTTTAATTATTGTTTAAAAATCGTCAAAAATAAAACCAAACTTAATGATTAATTTGACACCGTAGAGGATAAAAATTGGGTGTCAACACATATAAATTAACTTTCTACAAAGTATCAAATTCGTAGCAAAATATAAATTGCATAATTATGTTCAAAGAATCCTCCATGATAATATTCAAGCAAAATTCTAAAAGCATTTGCAACGACGACAATATTTTGAGAGCAAAAGTAACTAACAAGAGACAGGAGAATCACGATCATCTTCAAAAATCAATTCATAAACCTCAACAATATTAGAAGTAGGAGGAACAAAAGCAACGGGATCTGGAGGTGCCATAGATGATAACTGCTCGATAGGTGTGTCCAACTGAGATGAGGGTGAAGAAATCTATTCACGTACCCGTTAAGCAAGTATAGGAAGCATATGATCACTTAGTAAGGAAATCAATTTCTTCATAAACTCATCCATATCTATTGGTGTTGTTTGTGCAGTCAAAGATGGTGTTGAAGTTGAAGCATCGAATCTAGAAGAGGCACGAAGATTCGGCCTATATAATAATTTTGCTCAAGATCCAAGACCATATATTCTTCGTTTTTTCACCTCCCGCAGCTTGATAAAATGCTTAAAACTGATCGATACTAGATTGAGATTGTGCCTAATTTTGTAATTTTTTTTGTACTTCTCCTATAAAAAAAAATAGTAATTAGTAAATTCATTAATTACAATATATTTTTCATAATCTAGATGGATTAAACAGCAAAAAATGTATGAACTAAACTTTATCATATGAAATGATGGAAACTAGGGGGGAAACAACATCATGCCCTAATTCTTATTATGTGGATCATTGCGATTTGTATCAGAAATCAACTAGTGAAGCTTTCGATAGAGATTCACCCCATATGCCCTGCATCTAAAACAAAACATGATATGTCCTACTGTATTTCTCCAATACCAATTGTGTAAGTTTGAGCTTCAGACTTATAATAAGGAAAACTATTACTATGATCACAAATTTCCTCTTGGTAAATTCTAATCACTTCATGTTTGAACCTAGCAGGATCGCAACCAAAACCATAAGTAACTAAATTAGGTCAGTTTCTTACCCCTTGTGCCTCAAGAAGGATGATATATTCTCTGGTTCTTGGATTGAGGATGTAAATACTATCAACATAACTGGAAAAGTAATTAAAACAAATGAAACCATGAACCAATCCAACAAGGAAAAATGGATCAACAAGAAAGTAAAGTTGCACATCAAGGTTAGTATTTGGGTCATGATGAATTTGCTACTTTACAATCATATGAATTTTTTGACTTGACATACATAAGAGTCCACTGTACTCTTTCATGTAAAAATTAATTTCTTATAATAATGCTTAAATAGTATTGCTATTTAATGATATATGCATTTTTGACTTGGCATATACATACAATGCACGTGCAATGCATATGCGATAAAACTGATAATTATAAAAATATGATAATAACAACAATAACATCCACAATATAATTTCACAAAATGAAAATTAATGAAGATATAATGCATTAAAACACAAAACTCAAAAGCTGGCATTTTTCTTTGTAGTTTCACAACTTTTCTACAACACTCCAAGAAGAAGAAGGATGGATTGAAATGGAAGAGGTGGAGATGATGAAAGGGGTGAGAGGATATGTAAAGTGGCGAGTCTAGCCAATTTCAATTTGGCTAAAAGACTATTTAAGAAGAAAAAAACTCATCATATTGAAATAAAACAAAACAAAAAAATTGAAAAAGATTGTCTTTACTACAACAACTACTAAACGCTCATCAATTTTATCAACACCCATTTGCCCTCTTTACTTCTCTAACGCTGCCGCTTAAAGAAAAAATCCATCTTTCTGAAATTTTTTTCCAAGATTCATTTGGAGTCACTTCTTATTTGCTAAGAGGCATTAGAAGGTGCGCTTTTATCTTTTGGTTATTTATCATGTGCCTAGATGTTTATTCATGGGGGGGTGGGGGTGGGGTTGATTAATATGAATGTATTTATTTGATGTTTTGCTGAGTTTGAGAGTGCTGTAGTTAGTCATTTGATTCTATAAAAAAATGAACTTTCTTGGGATATAGGTGTGTGTTGATTAATGTGCTTGTGTTCTGGAATGTGAGGATTCGTTATAATGCTTTTCTTTTTCTTTCATGGGGCGTCTTTCCTTATGTCTGTTTGATGTTTTGTTGTGCTTGAGTATTTTGTGGTTGGTCATTTGTTTCTATTAAAATGAACTTTCTTGACATGTGGTGTGTATTGATTAATGTGCTTGTGTTCTGGAATGTGAGAATGATTTTTGATGTGGTGGTGTTTTTTTGTTATGTTCATTTGATGATTTTTTGTGTTGATTAAGTTGGTATAGAAATTTTCAAGTTTACCTTTGCATTATATACTTTTAATAATCTAATTAGTACCCATTTGCTTGTGATAGCACAAATTTTTCTTATGTGGTGGTAGTGCATACAAAGGGCTCATTGCTACTGTTAGGAAGAAAAGAAGCTAGACGCCTCAAGGACCTAGGACAGAGAATCTGACAGCTACTGAATCCCATGATTAGTCACCTCTGACATCACATTACTCTATATCTAGAGATTCTTCTGCTAACAAGTTTAAAGGTGATTATTCTAAAAAGAAACGGAAGGATGGGGGATCTAGCGTGACATATAATAATGCACGTCGGGGAGATACTACAAATCCCAGGCATGTTGCGTATGTTAGGAAGTTAGGGAATGCTGGTGATAGTATAGATAATGATAGCAAGCTGAAAAAGTTGAAGTCGAAAGTTGGTGGAGCAACAAGCATTAGTCAAACCCAAAATAGTTCTTATGGATCATCTGGCAGTTTATTGTCTTCTAAAAGTGCACAGCCTCGGCAAAATTTCATTCCTAAGGTTTATAGCACACTAGACTTAATCGTTTGGATTTTCTACATCCACTTGAACCAAAAACAAACAAGAGAAAATATATATAAAGAGCAAACCATACAAAACGATTTCAAAATTTCCACAAAAGTGAAAATACAATTGAACATCATCCAAGGCACCTTTGGTGATGTTCAGTAACTTTGAGGAGTATATCAAACTCTGTAAGCTCAACACTCTTTAACCACTCCTTAATAAGTATTCTTAGTACAAGAAGTAAGCTAAACACACTTTAAACCAACCAGTCCTGTGCACGTGCATTGTTCGTGTGTCTCATTGTAAGTTAGATCATCAAAGTAGTAGAACAGTAATGATTTAATTTATGGAAACACAAAATTAAATAAGAAAAAAAGATTAACTGAACGTTAAGGGAAGAAAGCAATTCGAATGATCAAAAAGGTTGAAGAGTTAGATATGAGAGCAATGTTCATATGTACAAGACAAAACAAAGAGTGCAAATTACAAAAGAAAAGAAAAGAGTGCAAGCTGAAAGGATTCTTTATACGTCTGTGGGTTAGTTTTTGTTCACTTGCCTTTCTCTTGTGCCATGTGGTTCTCCTTTTGCTCTTCACTCACTTGACTTATTGGAATCAATCCCAAAGGAATATTGCGAATCTTAAAGAGGTTGAGAGGTTGTTTAGAGAAATAAAAGGCAAAAGCCTAGAGCTGGTTGTTCATTTATACACCTCTATGATCAGTGGTTGTAGTAAGTTAAGTAATGTCCAAAAAGCATTTTCATCTTCTAAAGAAATGGTGGACAGGGGTCTTGTTCCGAATGCTCACACATATGGACCTTTGATAAATTGTTGCCCATACAAACCAGTAAAAACACTTTTCCAATCAGTGGCGGGTAAAACTCAGTTTGTCCTATATAGATAGAGAAACATATAAAATTACATAAAACTTAAAGGTGTAATGGAAGGAGGATTAAATAACAAAGGCTTCTTTTTGTCTTCGCATTAAAGAAACAGAACATTCTAGTATACAAGATCTCCGAGATGGTATTTTTCACCACTGTAACTACAACTAATCTCTCAAAAGTCAGATCAAGCATACTAATGAAGATTTTTTCTTTGAAGTCCCTAATCTAGATATTTGATACAGAAAAAGGAAATGTTAACATTAATAGAGACCACAGATAACAAGCAAGATCCTCCAATGATTGGTCAGAACTATACTTCTACTGGTTGGTGTATAACAACTAATAGAAAATTTAAATATGACTAAGAAAATAGAACTTATTTTAATTTAATCTAGTGCTTAATCATCACACAAGGAGAACAAAACAAGTACATTCCATTACCACTTCCATTTAACAATTTCAAAAACTACAGCAAAATATGGCCTTTATAGGCAGCTTAGGACAAGTACATATACATACAATCTTCACACCAGCAACTCAAAAGTTTTAGTTAATGAGATTTAAATTCTATTTTGCATAGCCTCCTAACACTGACTAACTCGGCAATGTGCAATGTAAGATCAGGCAGATGTTGATCCACTGCAAAGGTCCAAGATCCATCTTTTACATGACTAATTAGCTAAGCATATATAGCCTAGTAATGTTAAAAGCCATCACTGACCGTTCCTTTTCGAAACTTTTAACATCTGTATTGACTATTGAGATTAGTACTTAGGTAGTACCACAAAAACCATATTTACAACAGATGAAGGTGAAAGAAAAGACTTTCCAGAAAATTGATACCAACTCGAGATGGACCCTAAAATACGGCAACGTACAATACCTTGCTAGTTGGCTATTGAAAGAAGTGTATGATGAAGGAAGCATATACTTAAATAAAAAGTCACATGGTGTTTCTAGAAACACCTTTCCTATTCCTGACTTTCTACTATTCCGATGAGATCCTTCAATCGTGGTGCTCCATTCTTGCTCCCACTGGCCCTTGCCATCTCAAAATCTATCATTTTTACTTTTTTCGAACCATAACACTTAACTAGTATAATTCCTCAAATGGAGCATGGGGAGGGTGGTGTGAACAAAGCCTTAGATATAGAGGTTGTTTCCAATAGACTCCGGCCCAAATAATGCATATAAAAAACAAGTACAAAATGGGAATACTTAACCCAGAAAACTTGAGTTCCAGAAATATCAGAAGGAATAAATCACCATATTGTGAGATTATCAGCCAAGAGAAGCACTGCTTAGATCTTGTTATGAAATGACGACACCTTGGCTTTTTAGTGAGAGCTAGGTAATGTACCTAACCTATAGTTGGTTTCTGGAGGTATGACTTGGACAGTAACGACAACACTAATAAGATAGAGCATAAAAAGATAGCAAGCCTCTGGAGTATTTGAATATATATTAATAAAACAGCTGGGTTCTGTTCCACATACAAACAAGCATGCGGATTTTAAGTTCAACAAATAATGATAAAAGGAAAGGAGAGCATAGAGAGATGTACACCATGGAAACATCATTTGTTAGTACTTGACCTATCTACAACTTCCACATTACAGAAGCTCGTCTTTCTCCCAAATTTGACTAAACACAAGAGATACAATTTATTCATAATCAAACCATCTAGATAGAAAAAGAATTTAAAATCCTTTTGTTACCATAGAGACACCCATTCATAGTTCTTCTGCAATGAAGGAGTCATATTTTAGTTAAATAAATCTCTAAAGTTAAGTCTGTAAATACCAGGAGAGAGAAGAAGACTTACTCTTCCTCTCCAGAAGAATCAACTGATTCTGGAGTACTTCTACCCTATTTCAGATAAGAAGAAATCTGTGGGAGTGTGGTTTTCTAAAGATGAAAAAAGATATAGATTCTAGAAAAACAGAGATATCATGTAGCAATTCATCAAGAACTTTGGGTCCGTTAATCTATGAGTGATGATGAAAATCGTGAGTACAACAAGATTTGTTATGAAATTCTATTCAGGCAACACAATTTTTGATACAACACTGAATTAGAATGTTAACTGTGCAAAATTCATCCCTAAGAATCTGACAGGAAAACTGAAAAAACATTATATCTTGAATCTTTGGATTCTGATAGGGGTACTTTAATCTTACATAGATTTCTCCAGAACTTGTGAAAATTCACAACTCCTGTAAACAGAACTACATATGACTTTTCACGTGATCCCTAATCGAGACTGTTTGCTACTTTCTTTTCGAATACAAAAGCACATCAGAATCAAATAAGCTAGAAAATTGTAGCTAGTCTCTTGAAGAAAAACATAGGCATTAGTACCAGAAAAATAACCAGACTCGGTATCCTGAGAGTTTCAAACTTTGTAACAAAGAAACAGAGCAACTCATAAAGGGAATTCTCTTGCAGAAAAACAACGGGCATTAGTACTAGAAAAACAACCAGACTTGCTATCCTGAGAGTTTCAAACTTTGTAACAAAGAAACAGAGCAACTCATAAAGGGAAGAAAGCAAAAGTACCTGGCAACAATGTACTTGGTTGAGGCAGAAAGGAGTAATACATTGATGGAACAAACTCACGCTGTTCATCAGATTATATAGTCTTTAGTGAAGAATATGAAAAGATTGTGAGATGACTGTTACTTAGAGAATTATTCATCCTCATTAATGTGGAAAAGGCTGTTACAGTGAGAACGGAGAAGGTGATTCAACAGCCTAACCTTTGGAGGATTAATACGTGATATTAATTATTAACAAGGAATTAAGTGGATCAGCAGAAGAGGAAGAAAACGTGCAGGAAGAGAAGAGCCATACGTTATGGAACAAAACCAGCATACTGGCATATGTAAGCCTACTTATTATAATTAGTTAAAATTAATATTTAATAAGTAATGGCATAAGAATAAATACTGGCAAAAGATAATCCAATTTTTCACTTTTAGTTATATATGTATGATGATTAGTAGCTAATATAAAATGCAAAATTTAAGCGAAACACTCACACAGAACAAGTTAAAACACCCAGAATATTGATTTGACACTGTCAAATTTCTGCACAAATACAGTTACAAAAAAGTTCAAAATATGCCCAAAAAAGTTATCAAATCTCATACAAATGCTCTAACATTTTATATACAATTTTACCAAAATATTTTTGAGTTATTCAAACAACACCCAGCACAAAATTAGTTGTATTTTTTACCTTTTTTATACAGAAACACCTCAAATCCATTCAACTACACCTCACATCTACTCCAAACTTACACTTAATTAATTCTCTTTTAAAACTAGATATAGGTTCCATAAAAGTACATGGCTTGAGCACAATGTAAGTAGAAATTTTACAAATTTGTTTAAAAAAGCTTGAATGACATTCTTCAGTTCAACTTCGAAACAACCAAAATCAACAACAAAAGAGAATAATCAAAACCCCAGGAGAAGAAAAAGAAAACCCAGGAGAAAAAAGTTAAAACTATGAAATTATGTTAGAAGTTACCTTTTGATTTTCAAAGAAATAGTGGATGAGAAGTAGCAAATGAGAATCCTTAATGAGGTGTAATGTCATCTCCTTATATCAAATCTGATCTACCATATACATGTTCTTCACTCTTTATGCCATAAGAATAATTTATTGTGAAATCAAATTGGTGACTATAAATTTTTGAGCGTAATTTCACTTTATTTCCCTTTTCACAGATTTAAAATATACTCAATAGACTGAACTAAAGCCCATTCACATAATAAAAATTTTCCATGGAGTGTTCTAATGACGTTTTGATTCTTCTAATATCAAGAATATAATTATTGAGCCTTATTTTTTACCGAGGTTAAATAAAACACAACTTACAAATTATAAAAGAATGAATTATTATACGGAATCGCTATCTATTTTTAAGAAAAAAAGAAAATCTATTTGATTATTGATATCTATGACACATATTTTAATTAATCTATAAAAATCAATTTAAATTCTAAGTAAGGGTTTAAATTATTTCAAAGAAAAGGTGTGAGACATCCTTTAGAATCCACAATCCACAAATGTGGTACCCGACTTAATTTATCAATGAGGGGAGGGGGGTAAAATTATATTTGTGAAGATAACAAAATTATTTCAAAATAGATCTGTACAGTACGTATCTGAGTATGTGAATAAAATATATTGCTGAAAAATATGTATGAAAATGTGTAAAAAATATAATGTTTATATAAAAATAAGCTTGAAAATAAAAGTATTTATATGCAATGCTATTATAATAACACAAAGTATAAACAAAATAAAATAAAGCAATAATGTGTATAACGGCCTAGCAATTGCTTAACGCCAACAATGTGCATAATAATAAAATGTGTATAAAAGTGCCTCATCTACCTGTAAAAAAATACTTGATAAAAGTATTAGAAATAAATAAATATAAAATAAAATAACAACTAAAATAAAATCATCTTATATATACACAAAAGGCCTTGGAAGTCAACGATAATTTCTTCGTCGGCCAAATTTAGTAAACAAAGTTATTAAAGAATGATAAAATAACGATTATGCTAATTAATAAAGTAAAAAAATAATAATTATATCAATTAATAAAATAAAAAAATAATTATATCAATTAATAAAATAAAAAAAATAACAATCATGTCAATCAATAAAATAATGAAATAACAATTATTCATAAAGTAAAAGGGCAATCATTAAAATTAACATTATTATTTTAAAATCAATCAAAAGACACTACATCAATAAAATAACAAATAATAATTTTTATAATATAGACACAATCATTAAAGTTAAACATTATTATTTTTAAACTAAAAGTCACTATAACAACAAAATAATCTATAATAAGTAAATACAAATAATAATCATGACATAAACTATCTAAGACTCGCAAATATGTAACAAAAATGAATTTGAATTAAATTCTTAAATGATGATGAATAAATTTTTTTTCGGCCAAGTTAACATCTAATATGTAAAACAAATCACCCTGATTATAATTGCTAATATCAAAATAAAAGAATGAACAAAACTAACAAAATAAAATGAACTTAAGTAGAGATAATGATACGAGAGGTAATCGTAAAAGCTAACTATTAACTATCAAAAATAAATAAAGATCAACATTAACGAGATAAAACAAACAGAGCAACAATAAGTAAGCAAATAGAATAACCTAACAATGAAGAACTATAAATAAACAATAAATAATCTAAAGAAATGTAACGACAATAATAATAAGACCACCACAATAAGGTAACAATTAATAAGCTAAAAACAACAATCACCTAACAAAATAATAAATACATTCAATAACAAACTAAAGGCAGTCACAAAGTGACAACAAAAATGAGTATAAGAAATACCAAGTAGCAAATTAAAAACGAAGCAACAGTAAAAGTTTCTTCCTAAAATCCACTCCATCTGTTATATTCAAAATAATAAGAATGTACATATATATATAAAATGTAAAGAAGGGATAGGAAAAGATTAATCGATTTAGCGGGAGGTGGTTGGGTAGTGATCTCCGGTGATTTTCTCGTGGAAATGACGAGTTGAAATGGCTGGTGCGAGGTTTTGTTGGTGGTGGAGGACGATTTTCAGGTCATCTTGTGGCTCATTTCATGGCTGATTTTTGAAGTTGTTGCAATGGTATTTTGGGTGCGTTTAGGGTGGATTTTCATGGCTGATTTTGTGGCTTGTTTTGGGAGATTTTGAATGGTGTTTGGACATGTTTTGGTTGTGCTTTCATGGTGTTTTCAGGTGAAATTTTGGGCTGATTGTGGTGGCGTTTTGCTGGCAGACTTGAGGCGTTTTCTGTGCGAGTTTTGAGCAATATTGGGGGCTGGTTTGTTGGTGGTTTTGGTGCTGTGTATGAAGTGTGTTTGCTGTGATTTGGGGCTGGTTTTTGTGATTGCTTTGACGGCTGATTCATGGAAGTGATGCAGTGAAAGAAGGTGATTGTTTTGGAGGTGATTTTGGTGCTGGACAGTAATGGTTTTTGATGGCATTTTGATGGTGATTTTAAT
This sequence comes from Solanum sejunctum, assembly GCA_025642045.1. NCBI lineage: Eukaryota > Viridiplantae > Streptophyta > Magnoliopsida > Solanales > Solanaceae > Solanum > Solanum sejunctum. The sequence goes on along the minus strand of JAOTQJ010199147.1, from coordinate 8,591 downwards.
GGGTTTTGAGGTGTCTTCGGCTGGTGAAGTTCACATCTGATACAGGAAAAAAGAAACAAGGGAACATGGGAAGATGGATTTGGTCGGGTGAAAGAGACAGAGAGAGTGAAAACAGTGCATATAAAGAAAGAGAGATTTGATGAATCTTTAAAATAGGAAATTAGAATATAATATTTCTCTACATTAACAAGTTGGTGCTTGGATGATGGGAGAGCCAAATTGGTTGTAGTGGAGAAAATACTGAATTACTGTGTCTCACATGTTAAAAGTATACAAAAGTCATCATTAAAGGCATACACAAAAGCCAAAAGTAAGGTTATTCTATATTCTTGATTAATTTGATATATGATAACATGTTAAATAAAATTAAATTCTATTCGATTTCGTTGTTATTTTCTAATGAGATATCACCGAAAAATAAGGGAAAAAATATGCATACAAATAAAAATAAAAATAATAAATACATAAATAAATTTTATATATATATACAATATTTTAAATAATAATTTTTACATAAAGAAAATACGTAATATATGCTAAAAGTGCTGCATAAAAATATTTAATCATATTAAAACTGTTATTTTAAATTGGAGAAAAAATGGATAAAGTAAAATAGTAAAAAAATATAATACATTAAAATATTTTTATGTAAAAAAATAAATACGTTCTTAACACTAGACAAAAATAATAAATAATGAAAGTAAACAACTATAATAATTAAAAAGTTACAAATAATGAATATTACTATTATTCAACATTACTACAAAATAACAATAATGGCAATAGTAAATAACAAATAATAATAAGAATGATAAAAAATAATGATATTACTAACAACCCTCTTCAAAAAAAAAATAGAATTGAGAATGTTAAAAATATGCACATATTTTGATAAAATTGAATATAAATAAAAATATTTATTTTAACTAAATGATATTCTAAAATGAATTATAGGTTGGTCAAAATTAGGTATCAACAGTAACCCTTTTTGCTATTTCCAAAATAAACACCTCCACCTTGAAGTACTTTGAGTGAAAGAAAGCTTTTAACTTTTCTAGTCATATGCTTTGAGACACCACTATCCATGTACCAACATTGGTTATTGCTTTCTTCACTTACTTGCAAGAGATCACTTGTTAGATTTAGGAACACATTTCGATCTGAGTTCCAATAAGCATATAAGGGGGTAATCAACAGTTCTTTTGTCCAATAGGTAGCATCACTTTCTTTAACTTCAAATTATTTTGATAATTCACCTTAGGACCATTGTCTAGGAGAAGGAAGAGAGAAAAGGGCCCTATTAGAGAATATGATCAGAAATCCATAATAGAGTCTGACCACAACGACCAAATTGATTATCTTCATGCATAAGAATACTAGATTACCTAGTAGAAAAGATTGAAAAATTATGATAAACCCCCTTATTTCTTTTCTATTGCAATTTTTGGATTATTATATGATGGTTTTTGAACTTTCTAAATATAGAAAGAAGTAAAAAGAGATAGACTAGAAACAACATTTGTTATCTCAATGACACCAAAGGGATATTAAATGAATGGAATTGGGATATATATGAAATATAATGAAATAGAAGCACTTTGAGGTTCCCGCTGAAATGAGGCATGTAAGGGAGCCACTACGAAGAAGTTTTGAGAGTTACGAAGGAAGCTTCGAGCTCATATTGGTCATGGGTTGGGAAAAGAAATTGAAGTCTATGAGATCAAATCTCCTGTTATTCCTCAGTAGCTTAGTGGTAGCGCAGTCGGCTATTAAGGACCTTGTAGCACCCCTCATGAGATTCAGAAATATCCTATATTGTAGTTCTTGTATATCTCAAAATTCATGCACGATTTCGAAAATTCAACTTTATATTCTTGTTCGGGGAAAAAATTGAATGGGAAAAGGGTAGCCCTCAAATTTTAGATGACTCAAAGTGAAAAATAATTTTCACTACGGGGACCAGTTCAAGTGGCCCTACGCGCCTAGGGGGTGATACGTCTGGGTGCGGACCAGTGCAAATTTTGTCCAGTTTTTTCAGCTTTATTCAAAGGCATTTGGGTAATAATCCAATGCACATTTAAACGTGAAAAGCTCTATACTCAGCAATTTTTCAACTTCAAACTCTCAAGAAAATCCTCTCAAAATCCTTCCAATTTATCACAAAATCACCCATTCAATTCCAAGAATCTCAAGGGCACACTTTGAATTTTAAGAAATCAATCCAAGCTTCAAGTTTTTCTCAAGCTTTCTTCAAGAAAATCACAAGTTTAGGTATGTGGATCTTCATCCATGAGTTCTTTCACCCGTGGAGTCCAACCCTTCCATTTTTATGAAATTTCATGGTTTCAAGATCAAATTTCTTATGGGTATTTTCTATCGGTATTCCTAAGCATGAAATATGTTGGTAAGTCATTGAATATTGGACTATTGTTGCATGAGCGTCCATCAAGAAATGAGATTATGCCATGTTTATGATGCTAAACCTTTGTATACTATGAGATCTTGAAAGATTATGGATTTTTGAATGATTTTTATGACACCCAAGGTGAGGGTTTTACTACTATGTTGGTGGTTTGATTTGCATGACTTTAAAATGGCTTAATTTTACTCTTTCTTGTTTATTAATCTATAAATTGCATGATTTGGTACATGTATTCATATACCTACCATGTTTGACTAAACAATATGACAAAGATTCTTAAGTTAATGATGAATTATTGCATGATTTGCAAGTCAGGTGTTTTTATGATAATTATGGGCTCCCAGGAATGTATTAAACTCATGAAAGGTTTCTATAATTTACAAGTGACAAGTTGAGTTCTATAATTCTACCCTCTTGTAAGCAAATTATGTTTATTTGAGGGGTCAAGTATGACTACTATTTTACCCTTATGTTCAAGCTAAGCTCACTACTAGCGGTCAAGCATGTTACAGTCTCTACCCTCATATGAAATGCAATACCTACTAGAAGGAGTCAAGTTCATGTATTGTTTTCTACCCTCTAGTATAAGGTATATACCCATATAGGGGTCAAATATGTGAATGGACTATTCATGTAATGTTATCATGTCTTTAAAAGTTATTCATGTGATGATTAAGTCTATGATTATTTCAAGTATTCTATAGGATTAAACTTAGCAAGGATTGAGGCTTAAGGTGGGGCTCAACTCAAGGGCTCCTTCTATAAAAACTTAGTCTCCTATGTGCCACCATAGGATTATATTATTTCCCTAAAAAGGCTTACTAATAGATCCATCTAAGTCAATTTACCCATAAAGTGGGGTCAAGTGTGATTTACCTTGGCAAGTAGACCACACCTTCTCCGCTGGGGTGTCATGCATTGAGATTCAAGTAGTAGCTCGTTTAGTCTTATATGTCAGTTAAAGTCTGCTCCCACATATATATGTTATATTATACGAGTTGAATGTTTACATGCATGTTTTAATACATGCATTGATCATACATGCCATATTGAATTTATATCCATTGATTATGAGTATGCATCTTGATTATTATGGCTTATGTCTTTGTTGCATTGCACCCTACATACTTAGTACATTCCAAGTACTAACACAAATTCTATGCCTACATGATATTACTATGCAAGGATCGGAGTTTCTATTGATCATTCTCCTCCACATGGCTAGTTGGTTTGCTTTGTCACTACCCAAGCTTATGACCTAGACGTGACCGGCGAATGGGGAACCCAAAGGAACCCCAAATAAATCTCATAACATATCATTACACATCCTTGATCGCGGAAGCAATTAGAATGACAATAAGAGATAAATGTAAACAAGGAAAAATTGGGACTAAGGATAAACTTTCATATCATAAATATCAACAGTTAATAGAGTCAAGCTCAGAGCATAGATACATAATATGTCCAACAATACCTCTACTATATAGATAAGAGTGTGGGCCAAGAAAAAGCAATCAGGCTCACCCTTATAGTCAATACTTAGGTCAAGAGAGAAAGTCTTAATACATAGCAATAAATCATAAGTAAGATCCCCGGAATGGAAGACTCACCAACAAGCTTGATAAAAGTCGTACTAGCCACGTGGAGGATGATGATACGAGTGGTACATCGGTTCCTAAATGGTGATATCATATCGGCGTAGAATATGCATTAGTATGTTTGAACGTACTAAGTATGTTGAATACAATGCAACAAGAGATGGGCAACAAAGTCAAAATGCATAATCATAAGCAATGAATAGCATACTAACAATATGACATGTATGAATGATGCTTGAAGTAAAATCATGTTTATATAGATCATAATACGAGTGTAAGAAGTGACCATTATAGTGCAAGACAAGGCCTACCATCCCTTTAGATAGGCGCATGAGGTATGAACCCCTTTATGAGGTTGATGGAGTACAAACCCCCCATGGAGGTTGACAGAGTACAAATCCCCTATTAAGCTTGATGGATACCAACCCTAAACAAGGTTGCTCGAGCCTGCCACCCCTTGAGCTAGGTGACCAAGGTACCAACCCCTCGATAGGTTGCTCGGTCCTACAAGCCCTAGCTAGGCTTGTTCATCACCAACACTATATAGAGATAATATTATAAATATATATATACCCCTTTTATCATCATACATATACATTCTTTTTCATCAACATTCCATCATCATTTTATCATCATATAGTCATCAACACATAATACATACATTGGACCTTCAATTCCTCAAGAATCCACAACTGGCATTTTATAAAACATTTAGAGGATGTGTAATGCTAATGTAAAATCATGCAATTCAAGAGTGAAATCATACTAAAAAATACAATGTAAAACCTTCAATAGATACTTGGTAACACCCTCAAGCAATTTACATCAAAACCCTTCACCAAATCTTACAATAGACCTTGGTTTCATAACCCAAAATATAGCAAAATAGTCATAATTTCATGAGCTTCAACATAGTGTGCAGTGATTTTCATAACAAGATAGATCCAATTGTAAATCAACTTGAAATCATGCAAATTAGAGTAAAAGAAATCTTGGGTATCATGGGTGAAAGAAACCCATGAAAGAAACCCACATACCTTAGCTTTGGAGGAACTCTTGATGAAGATTGAAAATGGAGACTTGAACCTTGAAGGAAATCCTTAGTTCCGGATGAGGGTTTTGAGACTTGAGTTTAGGAGAAAAAATTTGGCTAAGTGTTTGAGTGAGTATTGGGGAATGTTTAGAATGATATGAGGGTGAAAAATGGTTAAGTATAGACATTTTCACGTTTGGGAACACTTAGGCCAAGACTTAAAAGTCTTGGACCAAGAAAGAAAAAAGACACTTTTTTATACAAAGGCGTGTAACAAAAGTGATGTGGATTCCTCTCTAGAATTTGCATTTTGGGTATTTCAAATTTTTATACGGTTACTCTAAAATTAGGGTTAGACCATTTTTCTCCTAATTTTGACCCCTTGAACAAGAATGTAAAGTCAAATTTTTGATATTATGCATGGATTTTGAGATATATGAAAATTATAATTCTGGGCACTTCTGAAGCACATTTTCGGGCATTTTTGGAGTTGTTTCATGCTTGAAGAAGCTTTGGTGAGTCCTCAACTCCGATGACAATATCTATTTTTCATTCATGCTTGTTAAGACTTATTTAATACTTTTGGATACTTATCCTTTGAGGATGAGCCGGGGAAGTGTCTTGGCCCCCGCGACATTCTATATAGAGGTTTGTTGGATATTATGGTTGTCTATGTTTGAGCTTGACTCTTCTCATTCTATTATTATTATGAAAGACTTCTCTTATTCTCCCTTTCCTTTTTATTATTGTCATATTGAATCTTGCTTATATTGCTTTCATAACCAAGGATGTGTATATGATATGCTAAAAGGCTTGTTTGGGGTCCTTTCAAGTTCCCCATTCGTCGTGTCATGTCTAGGCCTTAAGCTTGGGTCGTGATAGAACCTCAAGTTAGGAGCCTAGAAAGTGTAGAAAAATTGGGTTGCAAAACGTTCATGGATATTTTACAAAGCTCAGTTTACAACCAGTGGTTCAGACCATGAGCCGTAGACCAGGCTCGTGAATGAAGGCTTCAGAAATTGGAAATTTTGTTAAGAGAAAAAAAATCCATGATGACCATCTATGGATTGAGTCGTAGGAGCGAGTTCCAATATGAAGGAATTTGGAGTTTGTAAGAGGCAACCCATGACCAACAAAACAATCTATGGTTTGTGTTCATGGATAGTGACCTGCGAAATGGGAATTTTTCTAAGTATGGAAGGCTCTACAAGAGGGTCCATGATCCATGGATTGATTTATAACCCATGGGATGATGTCGTTGTTTGGTAGATTAGAAACATGACTCTGAAGATTGGAAAAGGAGAACAGGATGACATAAACCATGACTCATCGTTCAGTCCACGACACGTAGTCGGGGCCTCATGGATTGAATTTGACAGTTTTAATGAAGGCCAATTTCATCCCTTTTTGTATAAATTAGGCTTAAACTAAGTCGTTTTTATGATTTTTTTTAGGCCCCTAATCAAACCTAAAAGCACTAAGAATCCTTATTCCTATCATTATTTCACTTTCTAAAGAATTGTAAGGAAATTATTCTCTCTAGAAGGCTAGGCAAAAGGCCAAGGTTTCAAGATTCTTCCCAAAGGCTTCAAGTTCCTTCCTCATAGGCTTCGATCAAGGTATGTGAGTTGATGTATGGGCTCCTTTCACCCGCAAAGCCCTTCTTTAAGCTTTTTCCTTTTCTTTAAGTTTCTTGGACTATCATGATGCATGATAATGATTTTAACTGATGAATTTATGATGTAATATTCTGTATTTTATCTCCAATATTATTATGTAATGTTTTACCAAGGTTTTCCTTGAGTATTAAGTTGAGACCTATGATTCCATTGATAGGGTTTAGATTGATGAAGTATGGGCTATTTAATTCTTGAGTGAAAGTACATATTTTCTTATGATCATGCATTGTTTCCTTGTTTAATGAGTTTTCAAGTCAATATACTAGCCCACTAAGTTTTAAGGCGATCCTTGCATGACATGGTAATGATGATAAGGGCACAGGAGAAAAGTTTTAAGTTAATAATCTTGTCAAAGATATAAGCATATAAATGATGTTCTTAATAATTTTTATGATGGTCCTCAAAATTAAAGGAAAATTCTCACTTGGTGGTTCCTTATTACATGCGAAAAATTCTCACTTAGTGGTCTCTAACTTTTGAGATACTCTTTGAAATTACTACTTATGATTCTAAGTATCATGACTTGACTAGCTACTTATGATTCTATGTGTTATGACTTGACTAAGTATATGTTTTAATATATTTCGTGGGATGACTTAACACCGAATGAGGCATTGAGGTGGGGTTTGATAAGGAAACCCTAGAAGCAACCCTTTGCCTAATTGACTATTTGCCAGCATAGGAGCCCTTGTAGGCTAGGCTAGTAGATCTAGGTAGGCTATTTATGATATATATGATGATGCATGCTATGTGATGGAGTTCCATTTGACAAGTGGTCTCCCCATGCCAATTTAGAGGGTTTATGTTGGATTCTATGTAGTAGCCCACAAGGTCTTATATGTCGGTTATGATTTATTCCCACAAAATATGCTAATTGATGTCTTCATTCCAGCACATATGTTCATATGTTGTATTACTTTTACTTCATACTGAACGTTATTGCTTTTGCATGCTTAAGCTCATATAAATGATGATATTATAATTTCATACATACATTGCATCTCACATATTTAGTTCATTCCAACGTACTAATATATATTTTGCCTATATGATATCACCACGTAGGGACTGATCCTCCTTCTCCAGTATGTTGTTGGTTATTGATGTTGAAGACTAGTGTTTATGGTGAGTCCTTAGTTTGGGTCTCTACCTATTTTCCTTCTTGCTTTGTACTATATGGACAATTTATATTTTTGAGTTTTTAAGAACTGAAGGCTTTTAGTTTCTAATTTCTTTTAGAATCTTATTGAAGGGAAACCAAAATCATGCATCCATTCTTGTTGACTCATGTTAGATGGCATGTTTTTGATAGTAATGTATGTTGGGATGTTTCTTTATCACTCAAATTTTCCCTTAGTCCCTTTTCCATTTATTTTCCCATTATGATTGTATTTACCTATGAATTCTTGATAGCAAAGATGGCTTGGATAAGGTGTCTACGTGTCACAACCCGAATCTAGAGTCTAGGTGTGACACGGCGAATGAGAATTCGAAGGTTCCCAAATAAGCCTCTTAGATCATACATGCACATCATAGATTCAAATAATGAATAATAGATGAGTGAAAATATGAAATGGAGAATGAGACTAAGTATGGGTGGCAGCAGAATCGGACCGGCACCACTGGATCGATATTTACAGGTATCGATAAATACTACACCCAAAAATCATCGAACTCGGACCGGAACCAGTACCAGAAGTACCGGGAAAAATTAGTGGTACCATCCAGACCGGTACTAATCGGCACTTTATCGGACTGGACCGGACCGGATGAGAGTTTCCTTTTTTTTTAATTTTAAATTAAGTTTATAAGTTTAAAACTTTAAATTAAGTTTATTATTATAAGTTTAAATTAAAGTT
>JAOTQJ010199117.1:0-20287 GCA_025642045.1 Solanum sejunctum | reverse complement strand
TGTGCACAGATTATACAGTAAAGGTAAAGTAATATAAAGAACATAAAGTACATGATCCCACAGTATAACTACAGGTGTTCTCTTATGGTACACCAAAGTACAGTCTCACTTGAGTTGTTATTTATTTCACATATAGTATATCCTGCCTTACATATTGAGTACATTATCTCATACTGACGTCCTTTATGGTAGACCTGCATTTTATGCTGCAGGTACAGATGCTAGTAAATCTCCCCAATAGGAGTACAGGACATTTAGCTGTTATTACCAAGCTCCAGGTTGCTTTGGGGCTTTATGTATGTCTAGAGCTTAAACATTTGTGTTATATAGCTAGTCGAGGTGGGGCCTGTCCCGACTCTTATCAGATGTTTTCTTCATCTAGAGGTTTTGTAGACTATGTAAATTAAAGTGTGGTCATGCCTAATACTTAAAACACCGTGGCCCCAATGGCCTAGTCATATGCATTTCCTTTTGGCTTGTTATCACTATTTATTTTGTTAAAGGGCATGCCAAACATAGAAACCCACCATAATATGTACAGAAAGTGCACAGATACAGGTTGATTCTCTCGAGCCTTATCACAATGGGTGCTAGTCTGCCCTAACAGGACTTTGGGGCGTGACACATAAACAGTTCCTTGGGTCATAAATGATGATTGTAGATGAGATTCAAAGAGTTTGGAGAAGTCAAACCAAGACAGGATAATAGGTCTACTAGTCATAGTCTGTTGTATGGGTCATAGATATATGCTTGTGGAATGAGATTTAGAGAATTGCCTTTTTAGTATTTGGATTCTACGAATGAATAGGACATGTCACAGATGCTTTTACAGTCCAAAGAATTAGTTTTGTGGTCCAGATTTAGAGGCTTAGAAATTTGACCTGGCTTCTACGGACGAGGATCCATGAATCATAAAAGAAATAATTTTCTTGTGGTCTCTGTTAACAGTTAATTTTTAGTGGTATTTTAATCTATTATGATCCTTTTGGCTTCTATACTATATTGTTTTAGAACGTTTTAAGTGAGATTAGGAATTCTTATCAGCTTAATCCCTCATTTTTACAACTCTTAACCCAGTTTAAAAAATTCTCTCTCTAAGATTCTTCTCTCAAGGTAAGATCAAGTCAAAGACTAAGTCTAGAGTTCTTCAAGTTAAGATTTCAATTTCAAATTTTAAGCAAGGATTCCACACGAGGTATATGGAAATTTCATCCATGAATCCTCTTTCATCTACGAAATTTCAATTCAAACTCAATTTTTTTAAGTTTTGATCATTATTCAAGTTAGGGTTCCAATGATTTCATATGAGTTCTTCTAAATTGCATTCAATTCTTCTAAATTGATTTTATGATACATGATTTAAGTATAAGTCACTAATTAAGAACTCAACTATATTGACATGCATGAACTATGATGTGAAGAAAAGTATGAATTAAAGATGTTTTTGAGTAAACATCAGTATGTTATCATAAAATTTCAAGTTTTCTTTCGATTGAAGCATCCTCATTATTGAATCTTGGCAAGCATATTCGACCCTTTTTGATAGGGCAATAAATCATACTTTATGTTGTAACTCATATGGTTATTTATCGATTTGCAATATTTCTCACTATGTAGGTTTTGTGGTTTTAATCATTTAATTTATGTTATGATTCTCTGAATTATGCATTGTTCTTGTATCAATTATTTCAGTTTCAGTCCTCAATTTTTCATGGCATGCTTTACTTGATCATCGCATTATCAATTTTTAGACGTATCATGTTATCATGTTATTTTATTGCACATTCTCCATACTTAATACATTTCATAATGCTGACCACATATTTTTGCTTATATTGTTTCATAATATAAGTACAAACGCTCTCTACTAAGCTCGCGATTAGTATTGTATCGATTAACTGTAATTTTAAGTATGCCTTGTTTGAGTTAGGTTGAATTTAAGTTCAATAAATATTGAGTTTTTTTTTTATCTAGCTTGGAGGGATGCTACTATTAAAACTTGAGCTTATTTCATGAAGAATTGAAAAAGTTGAAAATTTGGAGTTGTTGTTGGTCTTCATGTGTTCTTGATATTCTTGAAGGAGTAAAGAGAGCACATTTGATTGAAAACTCCAATTAAAAAGTGTTAAAAATAGTATGGATGATTTTACAAAATTGAAGTTAAAAAGTAATGGCATAAATGAATCTTTATACAAATAGTAGTAGTATAGATGAGCAAATTTTTAACAGATCACATAAATAAGCATTTTCTCAAAATTCTATATATATTTGAGCCCTTTTCATTGTTAAAATAACATGTCACAACAGAATTGTACAATAATAGTGACTTGCTAATGTTTCAAGGTTTTCCAATAACATTCATTTACTCTTAACTCACACATCTTATAATTTATTAACATAAAAACACATCTAAGAAACCCATTCTGCACCAATATAAGTGATTTATAATGCTTCAAACTTTTTAACATTACAAATTTGGTTTAAATCCATTTTTTCTATCCAAGATTTAAGATTTACTTGTTCAAAGTATTTTACTTTAATTGCTATAAATTTGAAAAATTTTATCACACAAGAACTAACACTATTATGATGGAAAAGAAGCAACAACATCAACAAAAATAGAAATAATTTGTTTGAAGTTGTCTAATACTATGTACAGGTTAAGCTTTTGCCTAAAATGGATATAAATTAAACGAAAAATTATAGAAAACTACACAACTTATATTTACATAATTTCATATTATTCCGACTCTTTTAAAAAATTACAAAAATTCCTTAAATGATATAAAACTGCAACACTTATTGATACAAATTATAATCTCTACTTCTCCATGTATCATAGTTAAAATCCCTTAATGCTTCTACTTTTTCGACATATATCACTGATTTCATTTTCTGTATAAAAAGGAAAGAATTTTTGATAATTTTAAAAAAAATTGGTATTAGTTAAAATTAGCTCCAAAAAGTATAAAATTTGTGTAAAATACCCTAAATTAAGGGTTGGGGAGGGGGTGTGACAAAATAGGAAATTCTATAAATTCACTGAAGATTATGTGATCAAGGTCCAAATGGACCAAATTTGTCTTATTTCATCAAATTTTCTATATGTTGTATCATGATCCAATACTAACACAACTTAGTTCAATCCACTCAAATTCAATCAACCCAAACTTAATAAATCCATTTTGCAACAATGGAGACTTGCTAATATTTCAAGTTCTTTTTACAACATCCATTTGGTATGAACTCACTTTTCATATTCGAAATTTAAGATCGTTCCTTCATAATATTGTACTTCAGTTACTATATTTTACTATTATACAGTAGGGGTGACAATTAGGTGGGTTGGATCAAATTTGAATGAGTTATAATGGGTCAAGACACCAAATGAGTCAAGATCTAATCCAATCCAAATTTGCTTGGGTTAAAGTGGTTTGGGTCAAAATGGATTGAGCAACAGGTTATGGAGGTCAAGACCCAATCCGATCCAATTTTTACTAAGTTTTAATTATTTTATTTGTTCTTTTTTTAATATCTTAGTACTTATTAAAATTATATATAAATTTTTTATTATGACTATATAAAACATATCAAATTGAAAAAAAAACGTTTTCAAAATATTTTACCAAGATCTCTTTCGAATTAATTCAATTGCATATCAACTTAATTTTAAATGGGTTGAAATGGGTTGGATTGAGATGAATTGAACTAATAATTGGATAGATTATTAATCCATCATGTTGGCTTGAGTTGGCATCGTTAATTTTAATTTTGTCACCCCTGTTATATAGCAATTAAGAAGAGGAAACAATTTATCCAAAGTTACTTGAATATTGAATACTAATTAATCTTTTCTTAAAAAGTGAAACAAATTAAAATGAAGATGATCAAATAGAATATCTCATACTCCCTCTGTTTTATATGTAACACATTTTGATTTGACACGATGTTTAAGGAAAAAAGAAAATTTTTGAAATTTGTGGTCTAAAATCATCTAAAAATATTTGTATGGTTGAGAATCATTTTATTAAGATTAACAAGGAAATTTTAAGATAAATTATTTTCAGTTAAAATAATATAACATTCTCTTTAAAATGTAAAAAAAAAAAACAATATCACATTAAATGAGACAAAGAAAATAATTTTTTTATTGGATCAATTAACCAAGGCCCAAGTTTTCCTAACATGTCTTGACACATCAAACTTTGAAGTATTGTATCATAACCCAATATAACGACTTATTTTAATCCGCCCAAATTCAATCTGACCTCTATTTAAGACCCTCTACCCTCACTCCTCATTCCACATTCTACAAAAGAAAAGGAAGAGTTATAAATCTCTTCAAAAACCCAAAATAAAAAAAAGCAAAAAAGAAAAAAAAGAAGAAAAAAGAGGAGGGGATTTGTCAAGGCAACAGAGCAAGCAGCCAAAAGGTACACATACATATTTGCTAGTACTTTCATTTCAATATGAACAAAAAATAAACTTCATCAATGAGCACCTCCGCTATTGATGTTACGATTAGGGTTAGGGTTAGGGTTAGGGTTAAGATTTATCCCTTTTCCGGTGGAATTTCATCTCCGGTGAATGTCAATTTTGATCATGTACAGATAACTTCTATCCATTTAATCTTTAAAAATATTATCTAATAATTCATCTAACTGAATTTAAGTTTATCTATCTGCTTAATTCTGCTTAAAATTACCTACTGCAGTTGTTGATAACCTAGATCTATCCGTTGTGAAATTCGAAATCAAATATGTCCTGAGTTTCCGATAATCATTGTTAGTAATGCACACATTCAATTTCAGGGCTAAAATTAGGAAAACAGCTGGTAGAGTAAACTGAAAGATGGCTGCGGTGGAGGGCGTGAAGGAGGCAGGAAGTGTTGATGAAGAACGAGGCAAGTTGGTATTTGGGAGGTACTCTGACGCAGAAATGTTAGCTCAGCTGAAAAGACTTGCTCTGTATCCTTGCAATTCTGCATTACGTCAGAAAGATCCGCCATTATGGAATCAGATGCTGAGAGTGCGTGATGCCATGACTATTTCTGATAATGGCATTTCATGGGTATGCTTGCTCTTTTATGATGTTTCTATAAATATATTTACCTCTATAAAGGCTGTGTATTTGTCCTCGTGTAGTTGGTTATAGTGTTGCAGGTGTATATCTTTTTCCACCTTTAGAAATAAGGAGACTAAGCTAAACATCAATGAATTGTACTGGAGTAATGGAGGGAAACAATTTTAAACACATCAATTAGTAATGGAGGGACATAGTTTTAAACATAACACATCAATTAGTATGACTTTAGCTGAAGTATATGGAAATTACTTCGGTCAATGACTTCCGTTTAAGTGCAATTTGTTATATATAATCAAAAGATAATAATATAGTTCAATTATTTTGCTAAATGAAGTAAATTTGGGATTAACGCTGAAAAGTTACCTAATTGAGATCAAATGCTAGGTGGATTGTAGTAGATGATAGATCATTTTGGAAGTAGATTTTTTGCATTGATTTAGATTAGATCTCGTCCTGATTTCAGAGTCAACAAACAAACCCTCAAACTTGGAGTCTAGTTAAGTTGTGTTGCATGAAACTGGATGGACTAAATGTAATTTTAACCTAAAGAAATAAGCATATACTACATACATGTGTATCCCTTTGGCATACTTACTTTGTGTTTCAACTCTATTTATCTTCACATATCGTTGCTTCTGTCATCTGTGTAACTCTTATTGAACCTTTCTTCCTTTCAAGATAGACGTGTTATTTGTGGCTACATATTGATTTGTCTGTAGGGCGACTCCGACATGTTTAGGTTGAGGTGTACTCGTTGTACTGATTGGTGGGTTAGCTAGCCCTATTAATGAAAGTACTTCTTCGACTATCTAGTACTATGAGTTCAGAACCATCTGACCGTTCCTATCCCACTCTGCATAAATGATCAAAAGTAGAGAGACTGATTTGTTGTTTTGACAATTCATCATTTCAGTGGGGCATAGTAAAATAAACCATAAAAAAGAAGTTGATTGGTCAGACTTGTAACTATTTACAAAATCTTTATTTGTAAATTGATTTACCAAATACAAGAGAGTGGAGAGCAGTTCACAGACAGCGGTAGGAAGTACTTTGGGAAGAATAATAGAGTATGTTTTAATATGAATCGGCTCTGCTTCTGTCACTAGCTTCCTAGGTCCCTAAGCAACTTCTCTCGTCACTAGACACTATGGCCGAAGGTTAGCAAGCCTGTCTGTTAAATAGTCATTCCTTTCTTTCCTTTGTTAGAGAATCACCTCTCTGTGGTCTGGTAGGAATTTCGTCTCTATAGTGTTCTAGTGAGGTACCCAAATAAAGAGAGTTGTTTGCATTGCGTGTGGTGTAGTCTTTTAAGACTACCTAGTTGTAATATTTCTCACTATAGTGGTATTGTGTTTCTTCTCTTTAGTGTATTATTTTATCCACTTAAAAAGATTGTGTCCACGTTATTCTCTTATTTTTGTTATTTAACATGGATATTATTCTTGGCTACGATTATTATTTCCCAACAACATGGATATCAGAGCTATAACAAATAATAGTCCATTATCTTGTACCCAAATCTCACAAAGAAAATTATGAGAAATGGTGTCTACGAATGAACGTCATTCTTGGCTCTCAAGATATGTGGAAAATTTTAAACAAGTGGGTATGATCCACTAATGAGGAAACTTTGTCTCAAAGTGAAAAAGATGTTTGGACAAAGAGAAGAAAGAAGGATCAAGAATCCATGACTCTCATCCATCAATGCTCGGATGATGGCATGTTTGAGAAGTTGTCCAATGCAACAACTTCAAAGAAAGCTTGGGAGATTTTGAAGTTGTAAAAATAAAAGAATCGAAATATGTTTTGGATTTATATTGAAGAGTGATTTTGGTTGTAAGGAAAGTAGTGTCTATTGCTGAGAACCAGTTCCAATTTATGCCAAGTCAATCGACTACTGAAGCAATCCATCTTGTTCGGAGATTACTGGAGAAATATAGGGAGAGAAGGAGGGACCTCCATATGGTGTTCATTGACTTGGAAAAGGCCTATGGCAAAGTTTCGAGGGATGTTTTATGGAGATGCATCGAGGCAAAAGGCATTCCAATAGTGTATATTAGGGGGATAAAGGATATGTATAATGGAGCCAGTACTCTGGTAAGAACGGTAGGAGGAGACTCAGAGTATTTTCCTGTTGATGAGACTCCATGAAGGATCTGTGTTGAGCCCTTTTCTTTTTGCTTTGGTAATGGATGAGCTGACACGGTCTATCCAAGAGGGGGTGCCATGGTGTATGCTTTTTGCAGATGACACAGTACCGATTGATGAGATTCGGGCCAAAGTTAATGATAGATTGGAGGTTTGGAGATATACTTTGGAATCCAAAGGGTTCAAATTGAGCAGAACCAAAACAAAATACTTGGAGTGTAAATTCAGTGTTGCTAGAGATGAAACAGACATTGAAGTGAAGCTTGCCACTCAATCTATTCCTAAGAGAGGAAGCTTTAAGTATCTTGGATCCATCATCCAGAGTAGTAGCGATATCGACGATGAAGTTATACATTGAATTGGGCAGCATGGATGAAATGGAGGCTTGCTTCAGGAGTTTTGTGTGATAAAAAAGATACCATCTAAGCTTAAAGGCAAATTTTACAGAATGGTGGTTAGACCATCTTTGTTATATGGGGTGGAGTATTGGCTAATTAAAAATTTACATGTTCAGAAGATGCAGGTTGCGGAGATGAGGATGTTGAGATGGATGTGTGGACATACCAGGAGTGATAGGATTAGGAAGGAGATCATCCGGAAGAAGTTAGAGGTGACTCCTGTGTCTGACAAGATGAGGGAAGCGAGATTGCGTTGGTTTGGACATGTGCAGAGGAGGAGTATCGATGCTTCTGTTAGGAGGTGCGAGAGGTTGGATTTCGGGGATACGAGGTGGGGTAGAGGTAGACCCAAAAAGTATTGGGGGAGGTGATCAGACAAGATATGACAAAATTTCATCTCACCGAAGACATGATTTTAGATAGAAAAGAATGGAGGTTGTGTATTAAAGTAGAGGGCTAATAGTTAGTAGGGGTAGGTCGATAAATGACTTTGTGATATAGTTGGTTAGTAGGAGTAGGGATGTCTTTACATCGTATGTTGTTATTATTAGTCCTATATTTGTTTATTTTTAGTGTAATTACATTGCCTTTATGTCTTGTGTTGCCATTTTCAGTCTTGATATGTTAATTTTATTATATTTGCATACTATCATATACCTTTCCTTATTAGTTGCTCTTTCTATTCCCTTTCTTTTCCTTTCCCCATATCTAGTTTATTCTGCTTATGGGTTTTTGAGAGGAGGATTCCTAGGAAACAGTCTCTCTACCTCTATGAGGTAGTGGTAAGGTCTGCGTACATTCTACCTCCTTAGACCATACTTGTGGGATGCCACTGGGAATGTTGTTGTTGATTTTGGTTGTGAATCAATTAAGAAGATACTGGGAAAAAGTAAACGTTGTTGTAGTAGTAGAAAAGATCTTTTGCTCTTTAACACCTAAATTTGATTATGTGTGCTATTAATGAGTAAAGATTTAGATTCTAAAATGGTGAAGTGATTGGAAAGTTCTTTACAAGCTCAGGAAGGAGAACAAAAAGGTGAAAAGAAGATGCCTATCACTAGGAGGAAGACTCACCCTCATCAATTCAGTTTTAGACTTCCCACTTATGTAATTTTTCTTTTTCCTATACATCAGAGTGTTGGGAAGAAGCTGGACGAAATCAGAAGGAATTTTCTTTGGCATGGTTGCTAGGAGAATAAAGGATACAATCTGGTTAAATGGGAGATAGTAATGAAAAATAGGCACTTGGGAGGTTTGGGCATCAAAATCTAAGGAGACAGAATAATAGTCTTTTAATGAAATGGTTGTGGAGAGACTGTAAAGAAGAGTAAGCTTTATGGAAGGAGTTCTTCAAGAGTAAATATGGTGAGAGCAACCTATCATGCAGCAACAATAGCTCTATGCCCTATGGGTGGGGGGCATGGAGAACAATCAGGGATCTTTGGCCAAAACTAGAAGGAAACACGATTATGGAAGTGGGAAAAAACAAAGTTTTGGAGTGATGATTGGAATGACCAGACATTTTGAAGAATGCATTTCCTGACTTGATTAGCATATGCAACAACCTTGAGGCAACATTCAAAGAATGTTGGACTGATTGAGGATGGGATCTATTTTTTAGGAGTTTATTTAATGATTGGGAAGTGGATGGAGTGGCAAATTTGCTTCTTAGACTTGTGGATTTCACAGGCACTACCCCAAATCCAGATTCTATTAGATGGAAACACAAGAAGGATGGATATTTCTTTGTTAAGAGGGCCTATGAAACAGGAATGCACTTCTAAGTTGAAGAAAACAATTTTTTGTGGCACAATGTTTGGAAAAAATATAGCACCAACTAAAAGTTAAATATTTTACTTGGTTGGTAGCAAGAAAGGTATGTCTTGACACATGAGGTGTAGAGAAAAAAGGGTAAGATTATAGATTCCAGATGTCAGCTCTGTGGTGAAACAGATGAAACAAACAGTCACCTCTTTCTATATTGCAGATTCACTATGCAATTATGGGCTCTTTTTCTCACACTCAGGAAATGAAATGGACTGTACATGAGCAGACTGTAGACCTACTAAGCTGTTGGATTAGAAGAGGAGGAAGCAAGAGCCAAAAGAGATGGTGGAGAATCATCTTACATTGCATTTGGAAGTCTGTATGGAAAGAGAGAAATAGTAGAAACTTTGAAGATAGGTCCAGTTCCATTCACAGTTAAATGGAATTGTATTGTTCTTTCTATTTTTGCTGTAAAAAGACAGACATAGGTGGATTAGAACTAATAAATCTGTAAGTGTTATGGTAATTAGGGAACTAGTTTCCCTCTTCGGTTTCTCTTTTGAAGGTTGCCGGCATATCCTTAATGCTGAAGAATATAACTTTATCAGTTTCCAAAAAAAAGTCACTAGAGCAACTTAAAACAAAGTATCCTTCAAATATTGTGGAGGTGAAAAAAGCTAAAGAGGAAAGGGTCGTGGCACTCAAGGAAGAGCAAGAAACATCAGCAACAACCTATGCTCATGTGCCACAACAGTGGAGAGTTAAACTTACCGATCAAAGTGTCAAGTATGTATTTGTTGGTTATGACCTGAGTTCAAAAGGCAACAAGTTATGCAAGCCCAGCAACAACGAGGTGGTGGTGCGTTGTGATTGATGAAGAAGCGGATGGAATTGGGAGGCTTGAGAAGAAAGAACATGTAATTTTCTTCCCTACTTTGGATATGACGAAGAACAAGAGACTGGCATTTCCACAGGACACAACACCACCTCCTTCTACGACGAATGTTGCATCTCCTTCTTCTCAAGAGAGTTAACGTAAAGACAGAGAGGATGATGAGCATCCAAGAGCTCTATGATGATACACAGTAAATTACTAACTTTGATTTTTTTGTATTGTCTCTTTGCTAATAGTAAACTAATGAATTTTGATGAAATTGTTAGAAACAAAAGGTGGAGACAAGTCACGGAGGAAGAGATCAAGTTTGGTATGAAAAGAAAAATAGAACTTTTAAGGGGGAGATGTGGGACCTAATAAAATAAATTGTAACAAACAAGAAGTTGGTTGGTTGGACTAGTAATGGTTTGCAAATCTTGATTTGCCAATTGAATTGCCATATCTTGATTTAGCAAATTGGTAACTTTCCTTGTAAGAGAGGACCTTAAACTTCTCATTATAAACACACCAAAAATGATAGCTACAGATTCCTGGTTGGGATGATTATTTCCCAACAATATCCTGTTTGAATTATGTAGGTCATTGTACAGCGATCAAGCGTACAATTTTCATTGATTAATTCCTTCTATTTCCTTCGACAAGGAAGGCGAAGGAATTTATAGATAGTTATCATAGATCTTATCACCTTTTGTTGAAAGTGAAGAATTGGAAGGCAAAAACAAGCGAAGATGCAAATATCTAGATGTTCATACATTCTATATTCAACCACTAAAAGGTACACATAGTCCTATTGATGGATAAAGCTACCAGTATGCCTTCACCCTTTAGTGATGACAGTTTGTGCCTGCTGTATAGATAGAAGCACATCTGCATCCGTCTAAGTTGCTTGGACTTGGGTGCAGGTATTTGAGACGGGTGCGAATCCAAGATTCAGATCCGACAAATTCTAAATCTTTTAAGATTCGTGTGTGTGAATTCGAGAGTGGATATGGGTGCGGGGATTCGGCCAAAAAAGTTTAACATTATAAAAATAGAGTTATAAAGATATTCGGTAAAATATTGTTTATTAAATATATATATATATAAACTTTTTATATCTTGAATATTACATTTGTTCATGCTATGAATATAATTTTTGGTATTGCCAATTTATTATTATGTTTTTGGTAGATTTATGGACTAGATATTCGTTATATATATTTATTTTATAGAAAGATATTTTATAAATCAAAATATTGTTGAATATAGTAGATATATAAATATAATTTGTAGGGTATATAAGGAATTCTACCCAAAAAGAAAAACAAAATGAAGTAACTCTTACAAGTTTGGGCCTAAATATTGAAATAATTTAAATTGCAACATGCAGCCTATAAAGGGTAAACAAGTCATTTCCTATAAACCCTAATTTTTATATTCTTTCATCTTATTCCTACTCCTTAGAGCCGCAGCCCTCTCCTCTGGTCTCTCGTCTGTGTTTTCTCTTCTCTTTTCTCCTCTAAGAATGGTAAGAGCCGCAACCTCTCTCCTCTCCTCTCGCTTCTCTTCTCTTTTATCCTCCAAATGATGAAGGAATAAGAATATCAAAACCCTAGAACCTCAAAAAATTCTGTTGTTTGAGTTCTTGACTCTGGTTAAAGTATCCTGATGGGATTGACTGAATCGGAGACGCAACTCGCGTCCGCATCGGCACCGGCACCGGCACCGTGTCGAGACAGGTTCGGCAGCAAAAACGAAGGGTCCTGGCAACTTACGCATCCGCAGGTTTGATAAATTTGGCAAAATCAATGTATTAGGCTAATACTAATCCTATTTGCCATGAGTAGTTTGATTTAAACCCGTACTCAGTTTCATGGAGAGGCATTTAGTGAATCGTTTATTGTGGATTTCGTATCAATTTCCTTGTACAATGAACGAATTATAGATGGATAATGAACTTTGAATTAATTGTATGCAAATTCACATGTACCTTCCTTCCCCGGAGGCATGATAAATTTCACCAATTCTGAGGTTTAAACTAAAATCATTTTTGAAGTTTAGGACCAATTATTAAGAATCTTAAAATTTCATGAGTTCGTCACCTAGCGGTTGGATGGCAAAGAGAGGGCCTGGCTGCATAATTGAACACAAATAGGAATTTGAGCATACTTGAGGGTTCTACCTCCTTTTGCCATTTCCTCACGCACATCTTTGTGGTACGGTTAATCATCAAGATCATTCCATTTCGTGTTTTTAATGTATCAAATCATGAGAATGCTGAGATGGATGTCTGGGTATACTAGGAGAGACAAGATTAGAAATGAAGATATTTAGGACAAGGCAAGAGTATCCTCGATAGAGGACAAGATGTGAGAATCGAGCCGAGATCGTTTGGGCATGTACAAAGGAAATGCATGGATGCCCTGGTGCGGAGGTGTGAGAGGTTGATTATGGATAACAAGAGCAATAGAGGTATGCATTGGAGAGAGGTAGATTAGACATGGCATGACACTACTTCAGTCTACTGGTAATATGACCTTAGATAGGAGGTTATGATGGACACATATTATGGTAGGAGTTTCGTTAGTCAAGCTTTGTCGCGGTTATTCCTCTTTACTATTAGTTGTCTTACTCTTATAGTTTCTTTTTCCGTTGAGTTTAGTTATTATTTTTTTTTTGTTTACCCTTTGATTGTCGTATCTTGTCATGATTATTGTTTAGGATGATTTGTTAGGTTGTCTATAATATTTTGTCATGATTGTTCTCATTTTTGTTTTGTCTTTCTCTATACTCCATGAGGCAGTGTTGCATACCTCTACCCTCCCCGTGCCCTACTTTGTGGGAGTCACGGGGTATTGTTTCTGTTGTATGTCTTTCTCTATACTACTTGGGATTGTTTTTCTTGAGCTGAGGGTCCACCGGAAACACTTCTCTACCGTTAAGGTTGTGGTAAGGTCTGCATGCACTCTACCCTCCCCACACCTCACTTTGTGGGATTACGTTGGATATGTTACTGTTGTAATGTATCAAATCCTGAGTGAAATTGAATATCCATGTTCTTATAGCTGTCTTGACTTCAAGTTTGAAAATTAGTTCTGGAAATTTTTGTCTTCGGGACATTGATATAGTTGCAAAATTATGTTTCTGGAACAGCATAAGATCCTTTTTCCCCCCATTTTGCTGTAATTCTGTCATGCTATTCAGTAATATATTCTCCTGATTCTTTTGACAGAGGAAAAGAAAACTTCAACAATTTGTCAAAGATCAGTTAAGATCTCCTGGACTTCCAGCAGAGAAATCTAACAAGATAACTGCATCAAAACTAAGGAGAAGGCATGTTTCTCATGCCTCCAGTATTTCATGCTTGCTTGATTCAGCGAATTCCACAAAAAGTTCTGATCAAAAGGTTCTCTTGAGTTCGCAAAGTGCATGTAGTTCACTAACATTTGTGGACAATATTCAAGAGCAGTTATCTTCAGAATCCTCCCTCCACAATGATGCAACAGATCTTGGTCCTAAAGTTCTCTCTTCCTTAGTTGATTCTGATGAGTCAGTAAATGGTTCAGACCTGTTGAGTCGTGATAACTGGACCCCATCCACCGTCTCCCTAGAAACTTTGGATGATGCGGTTCATAATTCAAGCTTCTCCTCTGTGAAAGGATCAAGAAGCAGACCTCTACAACCGCCTCGACAATCCTCCAGGTTGCAGAACTTCATTGGTGACCACCTTCAGAGATTTGTTATTCCAGTAGGTCCTCGTTTCCAAGCTGATATTCCTGACTGGACCGTCCCAGCAGACAAGGATAACTCTAATTATGAAGCCAATAACTCTGAAAATTCAAGATGGCTAGGCACCAAAGTTTGGCCTATTGAGATTGGAAATATGAAAGTGTCTTCTAGAGTAATTGGAAAAGGCAGACCTCACTCTTGCTCTTGTCGTTCTCCAGGAACTGCTGTCTGTATTAAACGCCATGTTTCCGATGAAAGGCTAATTCTTCAATGTGACCTTGGTCCTGCTTTCGTCGATTGGAAATTTGATGAAATGGGGGAGCAAGCTTCTAAGGCATGGTCATCGAAGGAAGAAGCGACCTTTGAATCACTGGTCAAAAGGAAACAACTACATGGAAAGAAGTTTCTGAAGCATGCATTGAAGTCATTACCACAAAAGACGAGTAAAACCATTGCCAACTATTACTTCAATGTTTTCATCCCCCGACAGCTGAGCTTACAGAATAGATTGTCCAACAAGTTGGTCAATATTAATGATGCTATTGCTGTTGACATTAATGACACATGCTTGCGTGAACAAAGTGAAGGCCAGAAACGCGAGGGTGGTAAAAGTCGTTACCTACGTCGACTAGTTTAGTCCCTGGCATCCATTTACAGGTTTGGGATTACTGAAAGATTTGCTTCATGGCTGATGGATTACAGCGTTTGTGCTTCCTCCAGGAATTTTGATGGGAGCAGTGCTTTCAGTGCAAGTATGAAACTTTATTATGTTTATATGTGTCGTAAGGGTCATTTGTGCAGCCTCTTTTTGGTCTATGGCGTTAGTTCTCTGTGGATTGAGCCATGGAATGTTTGAAGATAGCTATTCACCAGACTTGGCTGGCATCAAATGTTTTGTGACTATTGGGTTCAATTTCTGCAACTTATGACATTGAATAGAAATTTATTAGACTTCCGTTTAAGAATTGGATTTGCTACTTGCCATTGGCTTGACTCCTTTTTTCTTGAACAGGTGAATTTAAGTTTGAATTTAAGGTTGATTGGTAAAAATATTATGTACTCCAAATGGTCCTAGCCATTGTTTAGCCTTTATTTTTTCATTTCTTCCTTCCTCTTTTGCCATGGTCCTAGCCTGTACCTTCTCATCATGATGATGATTGTAAACGTAGTACTGGAGTGGGTGGACGAAATGGAGGCTCATATCCAATGTCTTAGTGTGACTAAAATGTGCCATCAAGCTGTAAAGGTAAGTTTTATAAAGTGATGGTTAGATCAACCCTTGTATTGAGCAAAGTGTTTGTGGGCGGTCAAGAATTTGCACTTTTAGAAGATGAGAAAAGCGGGAGTAAGTATCTTGTGGTAAATGTGTTGTATAGTTGGAGAGATATAACCAAGAATAAATTTATTTGGGACAAGGTGAAAGTGACCTCTGTTGATAATAAGATGAGGGAGACGAAACACAGATAGTGTTGGCATGTGAAGAGAAGATGAACAAATGTTTCAGTGAAGAAGTGTGAGAGGTTGACTATAGTAGGTATAAAAAGATAGAGATAGGTCGAGGAAATTTTTGGGAAGAGTGGTTAGACATGACCTGACATGCTTGCAACTTATGGAGGGCATGACCCTAAATAGAAAGATATGGAGGTCGATGATCAGGATAGAATAATAGTAGGTAGTCGAACATTGTCTAGTTCCCTTATTTGTGTTGTTATTATTACACTTCTATTATCGTATTCTATTTTAGTATTGCTCGTTGTTTCCTTTGCTTCAGTTATCATTTACTTGTTGGTTGTTATTTTCTTCTTCATTGTTTTCCACGTGACTTCTTTGCTATTGTATTTGCTTTACATACTTGAATATTGATATGCTTTACTTGCTTTGAGGATCTCTCAAGAAACAATCTCTCTATCTTCACCGGTTAGAGGCAAGATTGCATACGCATTTCCTTTTTCAAACCTCATTAGTAAAATTATATTAAATACATTATTATTATCATGTACGGGGTCGATTTTGTATGTGGTGCTGAGAGTAGTGTGTTAGTTCTAGTAAATGAGGAAACTAGAAAAGATGCAAATGATTTTACTCACGTTGGTGAATGTTTTTCCCCAATTCCTTGGCTTTTATGATATTAATACGAATGAGTCGAATGACAATTGGGCGAGTGAATCAAATTGAGCGAATTATAATTGATCAACACAAAAAATTGATTTAAGATCCAATTCAACTCAAATTTGTTTGGATCAAAAGGAATTAAGCTAATAAATGAATAGATCAATAATCTATTTTAATTTAAACAGGTCGGACGAATTAACTTTGATTTTGCCTCTCCTAGTCAATGAGCCAATAGATAACAAAATTTTCAAACGAAAATTTGGGAATTTTGAATTATTATTTTAGAATTATTATTATCAATGTATGCATTATTTACTTTATCATTTCTGATATAAAACATAGTCCTAATGATAATGATTACTTATTTATTAAATTGTTAGTAGGATGACCATTAAATTAAAATTTCTAAGAACATATTAATAGTTACAAGACTTTTGAACTACACTATCATTAAATTAAGGGAAAACTAAACTTATACTTTTTAGAACAAACTATTTACATTCATATATCTCTTTAGCTTTTGTATTCTCATGCTATTAAAATTTTGCCGCCCCAATATTAAAATTCGCGTACTGACATCAGCATTTGCTTGTATGATATACCAATAGGATATATATATATATACCAACATGGTATCATAGATGACTAAGCTCAATTCTATATGATACTGTGGTATAAATATACCAACAGAATATATAATAAATATATTTTCTACTAATTTAGAGTTTAGTAATTTTTTATTTGTTTCTTATTTATTTTTTAAAAGAAAAATTCTATATACTAATTCGGTATCAATATACCACCAGAGCATCACAAAGGACTGTACTCATTCTATATGGTACTGCTATTGTATATATATGCTGCCAGAATATATTTCATAGTATTTATACTGACATCAGCATGACATCAGTATGTAAAATAAAAAGGGGTAAGTGGATAGAAAGGTAAATAGTTTGGGTAATGAGTCCATTCGGAGTAAATAGTTTAGATTGTGTCTATTAAGGATAAGTAATTTCAAGTTAAATCTATTTTATGTACTTTTTCATAAAATTAAATACAGAAATTAATTAATAATACACTACTATGTATATAACTAAACTAACATGCAATCAGTATCTTACAATTTCAATTTATTAAAGTAAAACTTACGGAATATCTATGATAATGGCCATTTTTCAAAAGGCAAAAATGAAAAAAATAACAAAGTGAATGTTGTTTTTGTTGACTTATTTCTACAATTAGTTATTTAAGTGTAATGCGGAGAATTCAAATCAAATACGTTTTAAAAAACATTCCAAAATATAAACAAAGGGTTTTCTGTAAATGTGATATAATGATCCTTAATGTCATTAATATTTGAAAACATTACGTGGATAAGTAAACATGTACTAGTTAATTAACTAATATAACTATAATTTGAATTAATTATGACTTACAGTAAATATTTAGTTGTAATTACAATTTGAATTTTGTATAATTTGCGTGATTTATACAGACACTATGCGCAATTATATAAAAATTGTGTACGAATAAAATTATATAACGAATTATACAAATATTGTGCATGAATTATATATCGAAATATACAAAAACTGTGAATTATATAAAAAATTATAGAAACGTACACAAATGTTGCGCGAATTATACAAATGCTGATATAACTATAGTTAGAAAATATAATTACCCAAACTATAACTATGAAGTATAATTAAGGTATTTTTGAATGGCTAAATGCGAAAACTCCTCTTAAAATTTACTGTCCGTTTCTCAAAGTCTACTCTCTTCTTTGCAATTCCTCCCCTTGTAAATCCTATATAAGAAGTGTATTCGGTAAACATAAGAACACCAATAAAAAGGAAAAGAAACCAACTTCCTCTTTTCTTCTTCTTGAATTTTTTGGGCAATTGATTTTTGGACAACCTCCAAAGTTTAAGTCACGAGTGTACATGTTTGAAAGTAGTTGTGAAACTTTGGAGAGTGACCGGCTATAATGATTTGCATCCCTGTCAGGTCAAAATCGCTTTCAAGGCAGTGACTTGTCACGACATATTTTTTTTCAATAATTCGAAAGTGATTTTCTTACATATAATATTGATATATGACCATTTCATTGAACAAAACTTTTCCTGCTTTGTCAAGGGTTGAGCTTTTGGATAAAAATAATTTTAAACATTAGTCACAATTTTTTTCTTGAATAATTAGAAGTTGATTATGTTTTATTTAATGAACCTCCTATGAATAGTTCTAACACTACTCCTAATTCTAGCAACATTTTAATTGTTGATGATGTTGCGAAAAAAGAAGTTTGAAGAGGATAAACAAAACTGTTAGAGGACATTTGCTGAATCATTTGATTAGTTCTTTATTTGATTTATTTGTTATATATAAATTCTCTAAGAAAATATGGGATAGTTTGAAAAAATAATATGGTGCATGTTGGTGATGCAGTTAAGAAAAAAAAATATTGTTGGTTAATAAATTAAATTTCAAATGATTGACAATAAATCAATCATAGAACAAATTCACGAATATGAGAGCTTGACTACTAATGTTCTCAATGAGGACATGAAGATGTGTGAGATCTTTTAGACTAATGTTCTGCTTCAAAAATTTTTACCATCTTGAAGTAGTTACAGAAATCAGTAAAAACATTCGGGAAAAAAATTTAACTCTTCATGAACTTATCAGTCACATGAGGACTAAGGAGGCAAACCGCCTCAAAGATAAGAGGGAAGTACTTTCTCTTAATTCTTCTAAAGCTAATCTTATGGAATCTTCTAGCACTATGGTGATAAACAAGTTCAAAGGCAAACAAAAGAAAAAAATGGTGGAGAAGAAACAAATTCAAAAAAATCAAAAGACGTTATTTTGTTTGTGGAAAAATTGATAATAGGGCTGCCCAATGCTACTAAAGGACAAAACTTGAAGCAAAAAGAACAAAGTGACATCAATGCTCATCTTGCTAAGAATGAAGTGATTGTTATTGTAATCGTTGAGGTAAATCTGGTGGATTATAAGATAGATTGAATGTTAGATATAGGCGCTTCAAAAATTTTTATGCCAATAAGGAGTTATTTTATGAATTTGAGTCTAACGACGATGAATAGGTAACTCCACTACTGCTGTAGTTGTGGGTGAAAAAATTTACTTAAATTAACTCGTGAAAAAAAGTTTAGCCTTGAACAATATTTTGTGCATATCCTCCTTTTGTGGAAATTTAATTTTTAGAGCACTTCTCAACAAAGCAAGCCATAAACTTATTTTTGAATTTGACAAAATAATTATTTTTTGTGGAGGAGACTTTGTTGAGATGGATGTGTGGTCATACCAGAAATGATAAGATTAAGAATGAGACCATTCGGGAAAAGCTAGAGATGGCTCCTGTGGCTGATAAGATGAGAGAAGCGAGACTATGATGGTTTGAACATGTGCAGAGAAGGAGTACTGATGCTCCTGTTATGAGGTACGAGAGGTTGTATTTTGGAGTTACACAAAGGAGTAAAGGTAGACCGAAGAAGTATTGGAGGAAGGTGATCAGACAAGATATAGCAAAAGGAGTGAAGGTCGCGAACTGGAGTAGCAGGCTAATAGGTTAGTGGAGTTAGGTGGATATCTAACCTTGGATATAGTAGGGTAGTTGGATTAGTCTTGCTTTTATATCCTGTGTTGTCATTATATGTCATATATATGTTGATTTTATCGTAGTTACACACTATCCTTGTCATTATCATGTGCTCGTTGTTACTCGTTCTTTCTGCTTCCTTTTCTTTTTCTTTCCCTTTTTTCATATCTAGTTTATTTTGCTTATGGATTTTTGAGACAAGAGTTCCCAAGAAACAATCTCTCTACCTTGTAAGGTAGTGGTGAGGTCTGCGTACATTCTATCCTCCCCAGATTCCACTGGGTATGTTGTTATTGTTGAGACTTTGTTAAGAAGGGATATCCTAGTGGAGGTTTATTGTACTGAATACTACATTTCAAATTCTATTTATATTACTGAGTCTATTAATTTGTGGCTTGTTAAACTAGGTCATATTAATATTTCTTCTATTAAAAGAGTTGGGAAAATGAAATTAATTCATATGATAAAAATAAATTATTTTTCTAAATGTCCTCTGTGTAAAAGCAAAACATGCCAAAAAAATCCTTTCAAATTTGTTATTGAGCGAAAGAT
>JAOTQJ010199106.1:0-20288 GCA_025642045.1 Solanum sejunctum | reverse complement strand
CTATTATTGTATCAATTTATGCAAGTGTTCTGCAATTGATACTGTCAAAAGCTAACTGTATTTAAACAACCAGAGAAAGAAGATTAGAAAATATGACTTTATTCTTTCACATAAAAGTATTTATTTAAATTTTTTTTTAAAATTTCTTCTATAAAACTATGTGCTAAATTAGTCAATATTGACATGCAACGCGCATATTGAGAAACTAATGTATATTTGTATGTGTATATTTTACATTTAATAGGATGATTTAAAATTATTTAATTAACATCACTCATAAGAAATAAATTTATAAATAAATATTTGATCGGTAGATAAATTAAGAGTCTAAGGACAATGAAAGGATTTGAATTGTTTTTCAAATAAGGCGAATAATTATTTTATTTTTGAGTTAATATATTATTGTAGTTTTGATCTTGTATTATTTCACTAGGGAGAATAACTATTTTAAAACTTGAACTAATTTAAATTTATAATTTTGATCTTTGGATCAGAATTAGCAGATGCTAAGAATCGAACCGACTTATACATTTAAAGTTGAGTGACAATAATATATTATTTGTAGTAAAATATAAAAATATATTATATAATTAAAACTAATAAAAAAGAAAACAGTCAATTAAAATAAAGATGACATCACACTCCTTTAGCCCTTTATTACTAAAAGATGACCTCCAAAAAAATAATTTCTGCATGAATATGGTCAATTGAAATCTATATCTGTATTATATTAATAGGAAGAAAGTCTAATCTAGAATCATGTCAAACGATAGTCTAAGATTAAGATATATATGCATTATAAGTTAATTTAGTTAAGTTAGGTACTACTTTCATATAAATTATGATACAATAAATTGATTTTTTTTAGTTTGTGAAAATTATCAACTTTTATCCGTATATTTAGAATTCTTTATTTGTATAAAATTATCAATTTTTATACAAATTTTTATAAATTCAATTTATATAATTAGTTTTTTAAAAAAACAATCCTGATAACAAAGAAAAAATGCAGATTTTTAACATTAGTTGTTAAAGAAAAAAATTAAAATTTTAAACATGCATGTTAAGACTCTTTGTAGTAGGAATACATTAAATTTTTTATAAGAAATATTCAAACAAACTTGCCACTTTTACTCATTTTTTATAGCAATCAAAACGAAAAATAGATAATAAATACATTTAGAACTCTTTTTAAGGTATGTTATCAAATTTTATATATTAAATATTTTAAGTTAAATTTTCACAACTATTCCTTCTTTATATCATTAAAAGATATTTAAAAATTTAATGTAAAAAAAATTCATGATTCGATATATATTCTGTATGTCCTGTTTATAAATTATAATGCAATTTTTTACGTAATTTTGAAACACTAAAAACTTGACATCAATAATTTGCTTTTTTTTCAATTTGTTTTTTTTAATAAAAATCCTACCACATTTTTATCCACATGTTTAGGATTCCTTATTTGTGAAAGATTATTAGTTTTTATACAAGTTTTTTATAAATTCAATTTGTAACATCCCTAAAATTATCAAACGCTCCTAAAATGCATTGTGTGCACATCTCGTCTTACAAAGCTTTGATGAAAATCTGATATCAAATTTGCGATCAGTGTCGAAAATCAAGTCAGATAATGATCTCGACCCAATTTAAAACAAACCAGGTTGAATTACGAAAATGCAAATAATGTGCAAAAATAGTAGCAAATCCGCGTCCCCTCCGTGACGCTCCAAGGGCGCGGAATTGCACATGTATTTTTTTGGTTAATTTTCGACGAAAAATGGATTTTCGAGAAAATTTACCAAAAAAAAAAAAAAGCACTGGTGCGCGCCCCTTCCGCGACGCACACCTGTGTCCCAGAAAATTGTGTTTTTTTTTATTTCGAGAAGGGCACTTTTGTCCTTTTCAATATATTTTAATACCCTCAAAATGTATTTTAAAGAGTATTTTGTACAATAAGGGTTTTAAACTCATAATTTTTCTAAGTCTTCTACGTAAGTTCTGAGAGAAGAGAAGAACAAGAGGGGGGGTTTCTTTGAAGCTGCAATTCCTTGAAGAAAACTTGAAGATTCTTCATCACAGGTATGTAGAGGCTACCCAAAAGCATGAAATTATTCTTCCATGTGCCCCAATATAAAGTTAGGATGTAAATTTATACTTTAGAATCTTGAATAGTGATTTCTTGAGAATATCTTGAATATTGCCTGTATTTCTTGAATATTAGCTTTATAACTCGAATGATTATCTTTAAGTTGTATTTCATATCCTAAATTGATGATCATCATGTTTAATATTTATTGTATACATGCATTATTATGAGATTATGATTTGACCATTATAAATTCTCTCGTAAAGACTTGAATAATGAACTTAAGGGGAGGTCTAGAGCCTTGATTGTCTGAATGTGATGTTTGAATGAGTCAGAGTCCTGATGTGAGGGTATTGATGACTATAATGGCTGAAAATAGAGTTGAAAGAGTTACATGAATAATTATTCTTACTTTGAAAGGATGGCCTTACCCCTTTGAGTTGATAGATGATGAGATGAGGTGGGTGTGCTTGCCCATAGGTGTTAAAGGATGGAAGTTATTAATTGATGGATAGACTTATGAGTATAATGAGTTTTGGGAGGAGTATTAGTACCAAAATGGGTAAGAGTGAGTCTCACTTGTACTCATAGACTACGTGGCCAACATAGGAGAGGATTGGACTTTGAAAGCGGATGTTTTCTTTGGACCGTGAAAGCGGATGTTTTCTTTCTCTCGCAGAGGACTTGACAGACTTCTTTGGGATCCCTTATAGACTCGTCCTTTACCCCGACAAGGTACTGGATGGATATAGCAATAATATCTCTTTGTTGTATCACTATTGGCTCATAGGTAGTGATTGTCGATTATAGAAACTCCCAGATAGATTTCATAGTGATAGAAGATGTGATGTGATTATTTGATGTTCTGATGGATAGTGAGGTGATAAAGTCTTGTCCTTTACTCTAAGGTGAGGATGAGTAATTGATGAGTGACTGTTACATGGTTTCATTTACTTTAGCCCATTTTACATACAGTATATTCCATATACTAACGCCCCTTTGGCGCTGTATCATTTTATGATGCAAATTCTGTAGACAGAGGACTTTAGCAACCCAATTGTTAAGGTTCAGAGCTTTTTGGTTTCTCAAACAGCGGTGAGTCTTCCCCTGCATTCGGAAGATATTTAATTTTTCTTAGATTGATAGTTTTTAATTAATTTTTTGATAGTCATGGCCTGTTATGGTATCATCACGGATAGTAGTATGGAGGCTTCTTAGATATAGATGTTGATGGTTGATGTCAGGGTTTTTTTCTTCTTCTTTCTTTACATTGAGACTTTCTTTTGATGTCTTATTTCATCTATGATAGATTAAGTTGATAGCTTGAGCTTATACATAGATTAGCATTGTTATTATTATACTACTTTCTTCCGCTATTGAATTGACTGAATGAAGGCATTGAGACTGGGTGGTCCACTTGGGGACTAGCAATAGTCTCCGAGTGCCATTTACGTCTAGGGTACCCTCTCGGAGTGTGATAAACTTGGTATCAGAAGAAGGCCAAGTTTCATTGGTCTAAGGCATGTGAAAAGAGTTTTCAGAAGTTGAAGACTAGATTGACTACAGCACTAGTGATGACCTTGCCAGATGGGACAGATAACTTCGTGATATATTGTGATACATCTAGAGTTAGATTGGGGTGTGTGCTTATGCAGAGAGGGAAGGTGATAGCTTATGCTTCCAGGTAGCTTAAGATTCATGAGAAGAACAAACTGACCCATGATCTAGAGTTGACAACAATAGTATTCACACTTAAGATCTGACCTCACTATTTGTATAGAGTGCCTGTTGATGTGTTCACCAACCATAAGAGTTTGCAGTACATGTTCAGTCACCTAAGGCAGAGGAGGTGGTTGGAAATTCTCAAGGATTATGATATGAGCATTCTCTAGCACCCAGGAAAGCTAACATTGTCGTTGATGCTCTTAGCAGGGTGTCCATGGGTAGCACTGCCCATGTGGAGGAGGGAAAGAGAGAATTAGCTAAGGAGGTGCATAGATTGGTTCAATTGGAAGTGCAACTTGGGGAGAACAATGAAGGCGAGGTCAATGTCCAGAATGGTTCTGCTTCATCCTTAGTGTCAGAGGTGAAAGAAAAGCAAGACTAAGACCCTGTCTTACTCTAACTAAAAGAATCAGTTCACAAGCAGAAGGTACTGGTTTTCTCCAAAGAGGGAGATGGAGTATTGAGATACCAAGGGAGATTATGTGTACCTGATGTTGATGATGTTTGAGACAGAATCATGTCCAAGGCTCATAGCATGAGATACATGTGGCTCCTTCAAGATGTACCACGACTTGAGAGAAGTCTATTGGAGGAATGGGATGAAGAAAGACATTGTTGAATTTGTTTCTAAGTGTCCCAATAGCCAACAGGTCAAGGTTAAACATCAAAAGCCATGTGGAATGGATCAGAACTTTGAAATTCCAGAGTGAAAGTGGGAGGTGATCAACATGAATTTTATTACCGACTTACGAAGATTCAAAAAGCAGTATGATTCGATATAGGTGATTGTTGACAGGATGACTAAATTAGCCCACTTTTTGGCAGTTAAGGTAACTTATACAGCTGAGGAGTATGCCCGACTTTACCTTTGTGAGATTTTGAGGTTTCATGGGTTTCCCTTGTCCATCATCTCGGACAAAGGAGCTCAATTCACCTCTCAATTTTGGAGATCTTTCCAGAAAGGATTGCATACCAAGGTGAACTTAAGTACTGCTTTTCATCCTCAGACAGATGGGCAGGCAGAGCACACTATACAAACTTTAGAGGATATGTCGAAATCATATGTTATTGACTTCAATAGAAATTGGGATGATCATCTATCGTTGATTGAGTTCGCGTACAATAATAGCTATCATGCCAGTATTCAGATGGCCCAGTATAAGGCATTATATGGAAGGAGATGTAAGTCACCAATTAGTTGGTTCGAGGTGGGTGAAGCTGAGTTGATTGAACCTGGCCTTGTACACCAGTCTATAGAGAAGGTGAAAATCATCAAGGAAAAGTTGAAGACAGCCCAGTGTCTCCAGAAGTCATATACGGACGTGAGAAGAAGAGAATTGGAGTTTGAGGTAAACGATTGAGTGTACTTGAAGGTGTCACCCATGAAGGGTGTTATGAGATTTGGTAAAAAGGGGAAGCTGAGTCCCCATTACATTGGGTCGTACCAGATTATAAGGAGGATTGGGAAGGTTGCTTACGAGCTAGACTTGCCTTTCGAGCTAGATGGAGTTCACCCGGTGTTTCACGTATCCATGTTGAAGAAGTGTTTGGGGGATCTAGCCTTAGCAATCCCTATGGAGAGTACGGGTGTGAAGGATAGCTTATTATACAAGGAAATTCTAGTCCAAATCCTTGACCGACAAGTTCGTAAGTTAAGGAATAAAGAGATAGCCTCTGTTAAGGTCTTATGGAGGAATCAACTTGTTGAGAAAGCTCGTGGGAAGCTGAGGAAGCGATGAAACTCAAATGTCCGCACCTATTCGTGCCAATTGATGATGACGTTGAAGGTAAATATTCTTGTTCTTAACATTTTTGAATGTTTCTTTTCATTAAGATGATGCCTTACTTTATTCCATTCTCGAGTCTAAGATAAAGATAGACAAATGATGGATAATGAGAGTCTGAGTGTTCCCAAGTGAGAAATGAGATGAGTTCTAGGGTTATTCATGTTTTTGTCCGACCTTTACTCATTATTCGAGGACAAATTATTCCAAGTGGAAGATGATGTAACACCTCATAAAATTATCAAAACGCTCCTAAAATGCAACGTGCGCATAATGCGCCTTCCAAAGCTCTAATGAAAATTTTGAGACCAAAATTATGATCAATGCAAAAATATTGAGTCAGATAATGGTCTTGACCCGACTTAAAATAAATTGGGTCGAATTACAAAAATGCACATAATGTGCTACAATAGTAGCGAATTTGCGTCCCCTCCGCGATGCGTCAGAGGCGCAAAATTGCACTTATATTTTTTTGTTGATTTTTGACGGGAAATGAATTTTTAGAAAAATTTACAAAAACACTATTGCACGCCCCCTCCGCGACGCACACCTATGTCCCAGAAAATTATTTTTTAATTTAGAAAAGGACAATTTTGTCCTTACTAATATAATTTAATACCCCCAAAACATATTTTAAAGAGTATTCGTACAATAAGGGTTTCAAACCAAAATATTTTTTTTAAGTCTTCTACATAAATTCTGAGAGAAAAGAAGAACAAGAGGAGGAGGGTTTTCTTTGAAGCTCTAATTCCTTGAAGAAAACTTGAAGATTCTTCATCACAGGTATGTAAAGGCTACTCAAAAGCATAAAATTTTTCTTTTATGTGCCTCGATGTAAATTTTTCTTTCAAATAGAATACATAACATGTCCAAGAACACCTCTAAATATAGATACTTAGCGGTGGCCAAGACAAAGCAACCGGACTCACCCTCATGGTCAAAATAGCAATAAGGAAGAAGGAATCAATACATAACATAAGAAACATAGACTAATATTCTCGGAATGGAGGACTCACCAACAAGTTCGAGCAAAACAGTACTAGCCACGTGGGTGGAGATACTCAAGTGGAGCTTCGGTTCCTATATGGTGATATCACGTAGGCATAGAGTATGTGTTATGCTTTGGAATATACTAAGTATGTGGGATGCAATGCAACAATACATAGGCTTAATAATCAAAATGTATACAATAGACAATAGGCATAGTATATCAAAATGGCATGCATGCTAAATTCATAAGTAAAACATGCTTAAGTAACTCATGCTTGCATAGTACATATCATATGTGTGAGAATAGACCATCACATATTGGGTTAATGAGGTACCAACCCCTCACTTTGGCTCAATGAGGTACCAACCCCTCACTAAGGTTAATGAGGTACCAACCCCTCACTTTGGTTTAATGAGGTACTAAACCCTAACCTTGGTTAATTTCATCACTATTTCTACCTTCCATGAAATCAACTTACGAATACCATACTCTCATCATCATAAAGTTATCATGTACCTTCACTTTCTCTCATCATTATACATCATATGCATACCATTGTTTCATTATCATTCCATCATTATTTCACCATCATATAATCATCATAACACTATTCACCTCATAAGACATGCATTAGACCTTCAATTCCTCAAGTAACCCTAGCCAGACATTTTATCAAACATTTGAAGGGTGTGTAATAGGGGTAAAAGACCATGCAATTTAAAGATGAAATCATGCAAGAAAAATTTATAATAAAATCATCAATCAACATCTTGCAACACCACCAAGACATTCACATCAAAACCCCTCATCAAATCCAACATTAGATCCAAGATTTAGAGCTTAAAACATGCTAAAACAATTATACTTTCATGAATTAAAACATTGTGCAGTAAATTTTTCAATATACAAGACCCACATGTGAAATCAACTTCAAATCATGCAATATTTGTAAAAAGAAAACTTAGTCACCATGGGTGAAAGGACCCAATGGTTCAACACCACATACCTTGACTTTGGAGAGCCCTTGAAGAAGATTGAAAATGGAGACCTAAAGCTTAAATGAAATCCTTGATGAAATCCTTAAGATTGGTCTTGAGTTTGGGACTTGAATTTAGGATGAAATATGAGTCTAAGTATTTGAGAGGATATTGAAGAATGTTAAGGATGATATGAGGGTGAAATAAGGCTAAATATAGGTAAACACACGTATGGGAACTCTTGGGCCCGAGACTTTAGAGTCTTGGACCGAAATCAAAAAAATAGGGCCAAAATAACAATGGTTTGCGTCACCAGAGGCGACACGGATAGCCACTGGAATTTTCATCTTCTACACAAATGAGTTCTATGAAAATGGGCATAAATCCTTCATTCGAACTCAAAATAAGGTGAAACGAAGTGCATTGGAAAGCTAATTCAAAGAGATTTAATTTGGTAGGTCATGAGCTACCTAGTTCTTTGTGTGGTAAGAGATATGCCCCTTCAAAGTTGACCTTCCTAAATAGCATTCTCTGTGATTTTTCGATTTTGATACGATTACTCTAAAATTTGGGTTAGACCGATTTCCCACTCAATTTGACCCCCTAAACAAGAATATGAGGTTGGATTTTCAAAATAACAAATAAATTTTTAGATATATAGAAATTACGATTCTGAGTACTTTCGAGGCACTTTTTGGGGTCGTTACAGTTGTGTCACTACTGGCTCATAGCTAGTGGTTATCAGTTATAGAAACTGTCAAATAGATTTTATAGTGATAGAACTCCGATGTGATGTGATTGTTTGATGCTTTGATAGATATTGCAGTGATAGAGTCTTGTCCTTTACTCTGAGGTGAGGATGAGTGATTGTTACATGGTTCCATTTACTTTAGCCTATTTAACATTCAGTATATTCCACGTACTAATACCCCTTTGGTACTGCATAGTTTTATAATGCAGATTCTGTAAACAGAGAACTTCAACAGTCCAATCGTTGAGTTTCAGAGTTTTTCGAATTTTCAGAAAGTCGTGAGTCCTCCCTTGCATTCAGAGGATGTTTACTTTTTCTTAGCTTAATAGTCTTTTACTTGATTTTTGATTGTCATGGCATGTCATGGTACCGACTCGAACAGTTGTACTGAGACTTCATAGATGTAGATATTGATGGTTGATGTCAGGGGTTCTTTCCTTCTTATTTCTTTATATTGAGACTCTCTTTTGATGTCTTATTTCATCTATGATAGATTTAGTTGATAGCTTGAGCCCACGGTAGATTACTATTGTTATTATTATACTATTTTTTTCCTCTATTAAATTGACTGAACGAAGTCAATGAGACCAGGTGATCTGTGTGGGGACTAGCAATAGTCTCTGGGTGACAATCACGTCTAGGGTACCCTCTCGAGGTGTGACACAATTAATATAATTAGAAATTTTTTAAAAAAAATTCTGATAACAAAGAGAAAATTTAGATTTTTAAGATTAATTGTTAAAGCAAAAAATTAAAATTTCAAACATGCACGTTTAGGATTCTTTTAAGTAAAAATCCTAGCACATTTAGGATTCTTTTATTTGTGAATAATTATTAATTTTTTAATGCTAAATACTACTAATCACTAAAAAAAATTCTTAGCAAGTCTCTAAATCAGATTCTCACTAATTACACACGTTTTCACACTCCATGGAAACTGCTATTTCAGTTTCAATTTATACTCACGTTATCTTCCTCTTCCACGATTAAGGAAGTTATCTCAAAACTTTCATTAGAATGGAGAATTTCAACCACAAATATATAGAGTATTCATATCTATTTTTCTGGTATATTCTTACTGTGTTTCTTTTATTTCTTACTTCTTTGTTTTTTTTACATAAAAATATAATGGCGTCTACTACTGATTTCATTAGTAAAATCAACAAAACAATGTACTGGAAATTAAAAGTCTGTGCCATCAAGCTTTGAAAAAGTACGGATTACAATCAACCTAATTGTCCTTTTCCCCTCGAGGTTATTCTGATGAATGAAAAGGTAAATTTAAAAATTCAATACTTGCTTCTAATCTATTTTATATTTATATTCCAAAAATTAGAATGATACATATTTTGCTAATTTTATATGTAGGGGGATCGTATTCATGCGAGTACTAGCAGATCTCTGCTCTCTGAGTTTGCCAGCAAAATCAAGGAAATGAAATTGTATATCATTAAAAATTTTGTGATTTGTCTAAATACTATGAAATTAAGGATCAAGGACCATAAATTTAAATTAATGTTACAAAGAAGACCATCATTGAGGAGACAGTAGATCCAGATTTCACCATGTCTATCTTTAAATTTAAGCGCTATGCACAAGTTACAAATCAACAAGAATTTGACAACTCAGAACTATTTGGTAATAAAAAGTTTTTTACTTCTTTATATGCTCTTTCTTCGACTTCAGTAATAATGTATTTTTATATTTATTTATGTATGTAATGTTGTAGATGTTATTGGAGAAGTGTTCGAACTTTCATGAATGTTGACATACAGGATTATGAGTAAGCATGCCATAATATAAAGAATAAATAGTTCAATCATTATTTTGATACACATAAGCCATGTTATCACAACAGGTGCAAACAAAAATTCAACCCTGTGGGTGCCATAATGCTGATGGGCAAACAAGACTATCAGTATGACACAAGTGAAACTTTTACATCTGCAAATAACATATTTTAGAAAGATAGCATGTTATCTTGAGCATAAACATCAAGAATTAAATAGTATTTTCAATGATCTACACACACAAAAAAAAAAAAAGAAGTCGAAGCTAGAATATCACTCAAA
Organism: Solanum sejunctum; assembly: GCA_025642045.1. Taxonomy (NCBI): domain Eukaryota; kingdom Viridiplantae; phylum Streptophyta; class Magnoliopsida; order Solanales; family Solanaceae; genus Solanum; species Solanum sejunctum. The sequence goes on along the minus strand of JAOTQJ010199106.1, from coordinate 9,896 downwards.
TAACTCCTTGATCAAAAGCAGAGTCTCAACCTAGAATACATCACTCAAATAAACATGTTCAAACAGAGAATATTACAAACAGCATAAAATAAGACATAAAAGAATTTTTTTCATCACCAACTAAAGAACAGAAATTGCACAAACATAAATTTATTATAGCTATGTTTATAATATGCATGTATTAATTTATCGATTAAATAATATAATAAATATCACATATCACTTGATCATCACAAAGAGAGTAGGATCCAAGCAAAACAGAGCTGAAGGAGAAATTAAAAAAATTACATCTTACAATATTTATGCTAAAACTCTTCCATCTATGTTCTGAAAAGCATGATCAAATTTAAGAATTAAAAATATTGTGAAAGAAAATTACTGCACCTTTTCACATAACAAAAAGTGATAGAAGTAAAGTTACTAGATCTGAATACAACTCTAATCAAAATGTGAAATTCAATAACCATTTGTCATAATTTGCATGAAGAATTCTTTTTTCAGATTATATTTTTAGTTGCATGTTCAAATTGAAAAAAAAATAAAAAAAAAAGCAGCACAGATCTTTGTTACTAGAGGTATAAGAGAAGTGTTTGGACTCTCCTTGATATTAAATAAGATTAAAAATGTTAGGACAGGGTCGTGGTGTTTACTCTTCAGTCCACCTGTATACAAATGTTAGTAGCACAGATCTACAAATGTTAGCAGCGCAGATTTACATGCATGTCTTTTCCAAAATAGAGCAAGTGCACTTACATGCACTAGATGGCATGTATAACCATGAATCTTTACTTTCGGTCCACCGGAATTAGAGATACACCTGTGAAACGAAGAGTCAACTCAAGAAAAGTACAGAAGTTAAAAAAATTCTTACTCACCATTGATAGAAGAGCAGACACCGCGACGATTCCTGAACGTGAAAGAAAAGTACAACCCGTAGCTGAAGGAAACGGAAGTTATGGTTTGGTGGCCAAAGACTTACGAAAAAAATGGAAGTTGTGCAAATGTAAACAAATGTCTAAAACTCTAGATGTGGAAGTCTGAAGAAATGTTTTCATTTGGAAATGTAAAAAAATGTTAACTTTACTTTTTTGTCTAGACTTTTCATATTGAATAGTCATATCAAAGTATCTCAAAAGGAGAAACTTTTATATCAATATTCACGTCACTTTTTTGTTCTCAAGATAAGTGAGTATTTATTTTTACTAAATAAAATATTATTTTCATCTCATTATGAGGATATCTTTTTATAAATAATTGTCTCATATTATAAGATAACTTATTAAATTAGGATAGAATTAATTATTTTTTTCTCATTTTATCCCATGATTAATTAGTGCATTAATAATTTTTTTAATTTAATTTAATGTATATTGATACAAATGAAGAGTAAAATAGTAAAATCTACTAATGTATTAATAATTTCTTAATAACTGTATAAAATAAAAAATGTCCTTATATGAAACAGAGATAGTAACAAATATATTAAAATGGGACCACTACACAATTGAAAATGGTAGGAGTAATCAATAGGGGATGTACAGTTCAATATAACGTTTGTAGTTTTTTAGTTTTCTTAAATTATAGTAATACCCTCGTGAAATGACAAAAATATCCATAGGCTTGACCTTGCTCGTAACATATCTTCCTTTGCTCCATTTGCAAATTCGAGATTGAATTTGCAATCAGTGCAAGAAATCGAGTCAGAAGATGGTTTCAACTCGATAAAAACTCAAAAAAATGGAAATTATTTTTGTCCAAGTGAACTCAAAATAGTGGGGTTTCTGCGCCTCTTCTGCGGTACAAAGTGGACGCTGAATCGCACTTGAAATTTTTTTGAAAAATCTCAAAAAGTCAAAAATTCGCAAAAGTATGCTAAAACACACTAGTGCGCATCGCTTACTATTGCAGTAAAAGAGGCAGTTTTGTTTTTTTTAAAAGGGAAGGGTAAATTTGACTTTTTCCACATCTCACATCCCAAATTAAGTCAGTTTTTAATATGAATTGAATTCAGAAACATATTATTTTTATTCATACGTTCAAGTAATCAAACCCTTCCAAGAACTTACGCTCAGGACATCAAAATTCGATAGTAGGGCTTAGAGATTCTTGTAATCTTTCCAAGAAACTCATTCTAAGGTTTGTAAGGCCACACTAAAATCATTATTTTAAAATATTTTAGGAAAGCATAACCTAGTTTTCATCCTAAAGTTTCAAGTTTGGTTGAAATTACGTTTATGAAATAGTATGTGGGAATTTAGTAAAGTTTCTTTACGTATACATAAATTATTGAAAAATATTACAAATGCTTGGTCCCTATATGATCCCATTTAAATAATTGTCAACAAATTGATAATTATTTTATGATCAAGATTCACATGTGATGAGGTTTCTTGAAAATCTTGGTATTACTTCAAGAAGAGAAAATCTTAGTTGGAACCAAGTTAAAGAATGATTTATTGAAGACTTTCTTGGCATTTTAGTTGAATAATCTAGCATAATTTGAAGTATCAGAATAATATTAGTTTCTTAAAGTTAAAGATTCCAGTTGAGAAAGCAAAGTAGTAAGTGGGGTAAGTCCCCAAGAAAGCCAAATTCCATAATTTCATTATCTTTAAGTATAAGCAGTACAAAATTTTTTGGGAGTAGTATTGAGCACCGATATGGATGAGAGTAGAATAAACTACCCAAGCCCATAAACTATGTAGTCATCATAGGATAGGATCGTACCACAGTACCTTCCTCATTAGCCGCTGAGATGGCTCAGTTTTGGGATGGATTCACTCCCTTAGTTACTTGTTCCCTACCTCGGCAAAGTACGGAATGACTCTGGCAGTGTGGGCAAGACATTGTATCACCACAAAGCTCATAGTGGTAGTTATCGGTTAGAAAAACTCTCCAAGCTAAGAAAATTATATTTTACTCACTACTTCTAGAATATTATTTTTTTCAGCATGTTATTTTCAGTATATTAGCCTTTATGATCATTGCTAATTGATTATGATTCATGATTATATTTCTAAGAAGTATTTACTATATAATGTTTGATTGTTTTGGCCATCTTACATAACGTACATTCCATGTACTAATGTCCTTAGGACCTGCATCATTTTATGATGTAGATGCAGGTGATAGTTCCTTAACAATCGCTTTATTGAGAACCTGATAGTTATCAATTATTGTTGAGGCCTCTTCTCAGTCCGAGGCTCCTATATTCATGTTATTTTATTTCAATTTTTGCTTTAAGTTCTAGCTACTTGGGACCTATCTCAGTAGCCCTTTTAGACAGTTTATTAAAGGTTCCATAGACCATGTATAAGTAGTTCAGTTCTAGTTCATTCAGACAATGCTTAAAGGTTTCATATTCAGCTTGTGCAGACAGTTTTAGATCATCTTATTCCTTTTATGGCTTTCTCTTTCCACTATTATGAGTCTTTCGCTAAGTAAGTAGCCAGGCTAAGTGGTTCGCTTGGGACCAAAAATGGTTTCCGAGTGCCGGCCACATCTATGATGTAGTCTCAGGGCATGACAAACTTAGTATCAAAGCGAGGTTCAAGAGTCCTAGGAAGTCTATAGAATCGTGACTACTAGAGTCTATATTATGGGTGTGAAGTGCGCCATATCTATAATAGGAAGGCTACAGAGCATTAGGAAGTGTCATCATTACTTGTCATTCTTTGTCGCGTGCTTAAGAGTATATCTCTGTGAAGTCCCTTTCTAACTCATGCGCTTACGCCGTGTTTTTTAAATCGTGCCTCCACGCAGAGCTAACAGATCAGTCAGGGGCAGAGGATGCCCAACCAGAAGGAATGCAAACCAGCCTGGCAGAATACCTAAGGAACTCAAAGGCTCACCTATGCCTGTGGAGCAGGCAAATATTATTGGCCAGGCAATCCAGACTTTGGTTTAAGTGGTCACTAACCAGGGAGATCGCCAGGAAGATGGTAGGAAAGAGGGGGCGAATATTGCCAGAGTTAGAGAATTTCTGAGAATGAGCCCTCTAGAGTTCATGGGCTCTAACGTGAAGGAGTATCCTGAGAACTTCACCGAGGAGCTTCACAGGGTATTTCAGGTGATACGGATAGTTGAGACTGAGCGGGTTGAGTTGGCTGCCTACTAGCTCAAGGGGGTAGCAAGACTCTTGTTTGACTATTGGAAAGGTAGTAAGATAGAAGAGGCGCCCCACAATTACTTGGGCATAGTTTGAGGAGGCCTTTCTAGGACAGTTATTTCCTAGAGAGATGAGGTGGGATAAGGTAAGAGAGTTTATGAACTTGAAGCAGGAGAATATGAGCGTACGAGAATACAACCTCAAGTTTACTCAGTTGTCCAATTACGCTTCAGATATGGTGGTAGATATGAGGACTAGGATGGATCTCTTTGTGTCTGGACTCTCTCAAATGAATAAGAAAGAGGGCAGGAATGCTATTTTAATTGGAGATATAGATATAGCTCGGTTGATAACGTATGTGCAACATGTGGAGGACGAGAAGATGTAGGATAGGGAGGATTTCAGGAGTAAGAGGGCCAAGACATCAGGCTAGGACTCAGGTAAGAGAGGGACTGGAGGTGGAGGTCACTCATCTTTTCAGCCTAAGGCAGCCGGGACCACAGCACTGCAAGTTCCCAGGCAATTAGTCACAGGGTAGCATAGCTCCATCAAACCGCTATCCTACTTGTCGTAAGTGTGGTAAGTCTCACCCCGTAGAGTGCCTTCTAGGCAAGAATGGTTATTTCAAATGTGGTCAGGCGGGGTATTTCTTGAAGGATTGTCCTATAGGGAAGCAGAATGTAAGGGACACCAGATCATAAACAGTCTCTTCAGCACCATAGGGTAGCCACCTCACAGGGGTACTACGGTAGGGACAAGCAGGGGCACAAACCGCTTGTATGCCATGGCCACCAGACAGGAGCAGGAGAACTCACCAGATGTGGTTACGGGTATGCTCAAAATCTTTACTCATGATGTCTATGCATTACTAGACCCAGGGGTCATATTATCATTTGTAACCCCGTATATATCTGTGATGTTTGGGGTCAGTCCAAGATGCTTACTCGAGCCTTTCAGTGTTTATACTCCTACTGGAGAGTTTATTTTAGACCAAAAAATTGATAGGGGCTGTCAAGTCTCTGTTTATCATAAGACTATTGTATCTGATTTGGTGGAGTTACATATGCTACAGTCTGATGTCATCCTAGGCATGGATTGGCTTCACGTTGGGTATGCCTCCATAGATTGCAGAACCAGAGTAGTCAAGTTCTAGTTTCCTAACGAACCAGTCTTGGAGTGGAGGGGTGGCTCAGTAGTTCCTAAGGGTCAATTTATCTCTTATCTCAAAGCTAGAAAGTTAATCTCCAAAGGGTGTTTATATCACCTAGTCAAAGTTCAGGATTCTTGTGCCAATGCACCATCTCTTTAGTCTATTCCCGTTGTGAATGAGTTCCCAGAAGTCTTTCCTGAGGATTTTCCCAGAGTTCCTCCTGATAGAGAGATAGACTTTGGGATAGACACTCTTCCAGATACTCAGCCTGTATCTATTCCTCTATACCGTATGGCTCCTTCGGAGCTAAAAGAGTGAAAGATATAGCTGAAAGATCTTTTAGATAAGGGTTTCATTAGACCAAGCATTTCACCTTGGAGTGCTATAGTTCTTTTTATGCGTAAGAAGGATGATTCTCTACAGATGTTCATAGATTACCTTCAGTTGAACAAGGTCACCATTAAGAACAAGTATCCTCTTCCCAAAATTGGTGACTTATTCGACCAACTTCACGGTGCTACCTATTTTTCCAAGATAGATCTTAGGTCTGGGTATTATCAGCTTAAAGTTAGAGAAAAAGATATCCTTAGGATAGCTTTCAGAACCCGATATGGCCATTATGAATTTTTAGTCATGTCCTTGGAGCTAACAAATGTACCAGCAACTTTCATGGACCTTATGAACAGGGTGTTAAGGCTGTACCTAGACATATTCGTTACTGTATTCATAGATGACATCCTGATCTACTCCTATAGTAAGGAGGAGCATGCAAACCATCTTAGAGTTATCCTTCAGACACTTAAGGATCAGCAGCTATATGCTAAGTTTTCTAAGTGTGAGTTCTGGTTGGAGTCTGTGGCATTTCTGGGGCACATTGTGTCCGGTGAGGGTATCCAAGTTGATTCCCCAAAAGATTGAGGCAATAAAGAATTGGCCATGCCCCACAAGTCCCATAGAGAAAAGGAGTTTTTTGGGCTTAGCGAGCTACTACAGACGGTTTGTAGAGGGGATTTCTTCTATTTCAGCTCCCTTGACTAAGTTGACTCAGAAGAAGACTAAGTTTGAATGGTCAGAAGCTTGTGAGAAGAGTTTCTAAGAGTTGAAGACTAGGCTAACTACAACCCCAATCTTATACCTACCAAATGGAGTTGATGATTTTGTAGTTTATTGCGATGCTTCTAGAGTTGGCTTGGGCTGTGTATTATTGCAGAGAGGCAAGGTAATAGCATATGCCTCCAGACCGCTTAAGATTCATGAGAAGAATTACACAACTCACGATCTGGAGCTTGCTACGGTGGTGTTTGCTTTGAAGTTATGGAGACACTATCTATATGGTAGGCACGTGGATGTAATCATGGACCACAAGAGTTTACAGTATGTGTTTGGCCAGAAGGAGCTAAATTTGAGACAAATGAGGTGGTTGGAGCCGCTAAAAGACTATGATATGAGTATCCCCTATCATCCGGGTAAGGCCAATGTGGTTGCTAATGCTCTCAGCTAAGGAGGTTCATAGACTAACCTATTTGGGGGTGTAGATTGAAGATTCTGATGAAGGTGGGGCCATCGTTAGAAATGGGTCAGAGTCATCTTTGGTGGTAGAAATGAAATAAAAACAAGACAGGGATCCCATCCTCCTCTAATTGAAAGAGGATGTTCAGAAGCAGAAAGTATTAGTGTTCTCAGAAGGGGGAGATAGTGTCTTGAGATACCAAGGCAGGTTATGTGTGCCAAGTGTTGATGGACTTAGAGGCAGGACCTTGGCTAAGGCTCGTAATACCAGATACTCTATCCACCTTGGTGTAACAAAGATGTATAGGGACTTGTGAGAAGTCTATTGGTGGGGTGGTATTAAGAAGGACATTGCAGAGTTCATGTCTAGATGCCTAAATTGCCAGCAAGTTAAGGTTGAGCACCAAAGGCCTTATGGCGTAGCCCAGAACATAGAGATAGTGGAATGGAAATAGGAGATGATTAATATAGATTTTGTAACAGGATTAACTTGGTCCTATAGACAGCATGATTCTATATGGATCATAGTAGACAGAATGACTAAGTCAACTCACTTCTTACCTGTTAAGACGACTGATACAACTGAGGATTATGCCAGACTCTATCTTAAGAAAATTGTTAGGCTGCATGGGGTCTCTATATCCATCATTTCAGACAGAGGAGCTCAGTTTATAGCACAATTTTGGAAGTCCTTTCAGAAGGGGCTTAGTACAAATGTGAATCTTAGCATAACCTTCCATCCACAGACGGACGGGAAAACAGAGCGAACAATAAAGACCTTGGAAGACATGCTAAGAGCTTGTGTGATAGAATTTAAAGACAATTGGGATGATCATTTAACTTTGATTGAGTTCTCCTATAATAACAGCTTTCAGGCCAGCATACAGATGGCATCATATAAAGCTTTTTATGGGAGAAGGTGTAGATCACCCATATGATTGTTTAAAGTTGGTGAGGCAGGACTGATAGGACCTGATCTAGTCCATTAGGCTATGAAAAAGGTAAAGGTTATTCAAGAGAGGCTTAAGATAGCTCCAGACAAAAGTCTTACACAGATGTTAAAAGAAGAGATTTGGAGTTTGAGATAGGCGATTGGGTATACTTGAAGACATCTCCAATGAAAGGAGTTATGAGATTCGGGAAGAAGGAGATTGCTCCAGTGAAGGTTCAATAGAGGAACCAATTCATGGAAGAATCCACACGGGAAGCAGAAGCAGGCATGAAGGCCAAGTATCCACACTTGTTTATTGACCTAAATGAGGACCTTGAAGGTAACTTTCATATTTCACCTTGAAGAATTATGTTTGTTAAGTTCGAGAATCATGTGTTTTGAGCTAATTTGTACGTATCGTTATCATTCAAGGATGAATAATCTCAAGGGGGAGATATTGTAACACTCCCATGAAATGATGAAAATACCCTTAGACTTGACCTTGCGCATAACATATCTTCCCTTGCTCCATTTAAAAATCTGACACAGGATTTGCGATCAGTGTAAGAAATCGAGTGGAAAAATTATCTCGACTCAATAAAAACTTGAAAAAACGTGAATTATTTTTATCCAAGTGAGCTCAAAACAGTGAAATTTTTGCACCCCTTTCGCGACGCGGAGTGGACGCGAAACCACACTTGGAAATTCTCCGAAAAATATCAAAAAGTCAAAAATTCATGAAAGTGTGCTAAAATACACTAGTGTGCGTAGCGCACTAGTGTAGTAGAAGGGGCAACTTCATTTTTTTAAAAGGGAGGGGTAAATTTGACTTTTTTTATGCTCCATATCCTAAACTAAGTCGTTTTATAATACGAATTGAGTTCAGAAACATATTATTTTCATTCATACATTCAAGTAATCAAACCCTTCCAAGAACTTATGCTCAGGACTTTAAGATTCGATAGTAGGGCTTAGAGATTCTTGTAATCTTTCCAAGAAACTCATTCCAAGGTATGTATGGCCACATTACAATCATTGTTTTAGAATATTTTAGAAAAGCATAACCTAGTTTTCATCCTAAAGTTTAATGTTTGGTTGAAATTACGTTCATGAAAAAGTATGTGGGAATGTAATATAGTTTCATTACGTATGCATAAATTATTGAAAAATGTTAAAAATTCTTGGTCCCTATATGATCACATTTAAAGAATTGTCATCAAATTGATTATTATTAATGATAAAGATTCATATGTGATAAGGTTGCTTGAAAATCTTGGTAATACCTCAAAAAGAGAAAAGCTTAGTTGGAACCAAGTTAAAGAATGATTCCTTGAAGACTTTTTTGTCATTTTAGTTGAATAATCTAGCATAATTTGAAGTATCTGAATGATATTAGTTTCTTAAAGTTAAAGATTCCACTCAACATAGTAAGCGGGGTAATCCCCAAAAAGCCAAATTTCAGAATTTCATGATCTTTAAGTATGAGCAGTATAAAATATTTTGGGAGTAGTATTGAGTACCAATATGGGTGAAAGTAGAAAAAACTACTCAAGCTTATAAACTATGTAGCCAGCATAGGATAGGATCATACCACAGTACCTTCCTCAGTAGCCATTGAGATAGCCCAGTTTTGGGATGGATCCACTCCTCTAGTTACTCGTCCCCTACCCCGGCAAAGTACGGGACAACTCTAGCAACGTGGGTAAGACATTGTATCACCATGAAGCTCATAGTGGTAGTTGTCGGTTAGAGAAACCCCCCAAGCTAAGAAAATTATGTTTTACTTACTATTTCCATCATATTATTTTTTTCAGCTTGTTATTTTCAGTATACTAGTCTTTATGATCATTGCTAATTGATTATGATTCATGATTATGTTTCTAAGAAGTATTTATTATATAATGTTTAACTGTTTTGGTCATCTTACATACCGTACATTCCACGTACTGACATCTTTAGGACCTACTGTCACACCCCACCCTGGGGTCGCGACCAGTGCCCGATAGGGGTACATGAACACAAACTAAACCAAATTCTTTTATAACCTAGCCCAAAATTTTACAGAAATTTCGACAGAGTTTCCTCTATTTTATTGACTAACCGCACCTGCAAAAAAGATCTAGCAGCTTCCCAGACAGTAGTACATATGTATATATATATAAATGCGGGCCGACAAGGTCACCGCTGCGGTCCTGCCG
>JAOTQJ010199095.1:0-20289 GCA_025642045.1 Solanum sejunctum | reverse complement strand
AATAAACCAAATTTGATACCTGAATATTCGGTTTGATACCCTGCTACTAATTCTTCTTCTGCTTCTGGTAAATCAAAGGTAATCTTTCACACTCGGCGAGAGACGAAATTAGAAAAATGATAAACCCGATGGGTTGACTCGATTAACTTATAAGAGACATGATAACATGACTTGAGTAGCGCATAAACAAGCTTGACCTCTAGTAGTGAGCTAGCTTGAACATGAGAATGGATAATAAGCATACATGATCCCTTGCTTTAACATGCATGGCTTACAAGAGGTAAAAATCATGAAATAGGGCTTAATGCAACATTATAGATACTTTTCATAAATTCAACACATACATGGAAGCCCTTAGTCATCATAAAGTCACTTGACATGTAAATCATGTAATAGATCATCAATATCTTGAGAATTCATTCCTTGTAATTTTATCAAACACTTGGTGGGTTCACGATACTATTTCATAATCATGAAATTCGAGAGTGAAATAATATAAGAAAACTTAATGCAAATCAACCCACCAACATGTAGTAAAACCATCATGTAGCGTACCTTGAAATCCATCATCAAAACTCATAACTGATCTTAGTTTCATAACTCAAAACATGCACAATTTCAATAGACAAAGATCAACTCATAGTGTAAGGTTAAAATAGATACTCATGTATATTCAACAATACTTTGATAAAACCCCACATGATTTATGCTCATATTTCATAATAAGAGATATCCATAAGTAATACAACTTGAAATCATGTAATTTTTCATAAAAGGAAGATTGGGCTCTATGGATGAAAGGACTCAATGGATGAAACCACATACCTCAAACATGGATTTTCTTGAGATGAACTTGAAGGAAAAACTTAGAAGTTGAGGTGAATCCCTAAATTCCAAAGTTAAGCTTGAGATTCTTGAATTTGGAATGAAATATTTGTTTAAGTCTTGTAGAGTTTTTTGTAAGGGGTTCTGTGTGATATAGAGTTGAAAAATGGCTAAATATGCGTGATTTCACATTTAAGTGGGCATAGGGCTATGATCCCAATGCCCTTAGGTGCATAAGAAAACCAAGAAATTTTTTTTAATGGTCTGCATCTGGTCCATGATATGGGCCTAATATGAAGGAACAAATAATAGTGATCCGCTCCCCTAGCGCATCGCTACTAAGGCGCGGATGCTATCTCAAAATCCTAAATTAGGAAAAAATAATTTTTGCTATGGGTCCTCTAAAATTAGGGTTATACCCATCTTCCACTTAATTTTGCCTCCTGGTTAAGAATATGAAGTCGAATTTTTGATATCACACACAGATTTTGAGATATATGGAAATTATAATTATGGGCATTTTTGAAGCACATTTTGAATCATTTCATAGGCCCTAAGTTTGGGTCGTGACAGCTGGATAGTTGGGAAGAAGTGACACACCCTTGCTTTGGGTGTGTGGCATGCACTGACTTATCTTTTCACAATGAAAGACAACAATAGAAAATAAATTAGGAAATAGAATTAGAAGCTGAAAGTAGTAACTAATAGAGTATTACTTCTGTGAATTCTCCGGCAACAGTGCCAAAATTTGATATGGCAAGTTTACGCTCCAAAAGGAAGAGTAAAGCAGTAATTGATCAAATATAAAACTCAACCAGAGTTGAGGTCTATCTCACAGGTAATACATGAGAATATATTTGTTAGCACCCTTCTTTTAGTGTTATTGTCTACTCCTAGAAAGCAAAAGTGCATAAAGTAAATGGAAGGATTCTTTTTGAATAAGAGTATGTAGTATATTATAATGATTTACTACTGCAGAATTTGAATCAATTAATTATGGTGCTTGGATTGTATTCCCGTGGCATTCAACTCAATAGGCAAGACAGATTTATGATATCATTCGTAGTCATGCATACAAGATCAAGCAAGTTAATTAACACCTAATTCACCGCCCTACCCTTCTTAGATGTATTTCATTCCTCACCTCCCAGTCTCAAAATATATAACTTCCTAACCCTTGCTATGGATCCCATAGTACCTTCATCTCTCGATCTTAAGCACCTAGACAAAGTTGTCACCTTTGAATCTCTATTTTAAAATTCTTTTCCTAATCACTGCTCCCCTTCCAGGCAAGCAATGAATTTGTGTTTAATCTTAATGCATTGACTCATTAAGATGAAGAAAATTACAATATATGCAATGACTAATCCCAAAAATAAATTCTAATTTGTCTACTTTATTGAGTTGTTATGGTTCACACAATTCTAGCTGTGGGTTTAGCCAAATATATTCAAAATAAATTACCCACAACAAGATGAAAAAAATCATAATTGAGAACTTACAACTGATAATGGAAGAGATCACCTGATTAAAATCTCAAGAAGAAGATCAAAACTCAATAATCTCATTAAATTAAGCACAATAGGTATTCTCTCGTATTTTTCAAGTCTCCAGTAGTCAATAAAAACTAAAAATGAAATATAAAAGTTCTATTTATACATGGGAAAAACCTAATCCTAGTTAAAATAAGAAAACAAAAGTCATCCTAGACTACGAAGAGTTGTACGACTCATGCAGGGTTTCACAGACCGTGAACCGATACATGGTCCTTAAGTTATGCTTTTCTCCTCTGACCGTCATTGCATGATACATCACCACAAGATGTGGTGGGGTTCATGGTCTGTTAAATGGCTCATGAATCCTACCTTTGCGAGTTCTCCATTGGCAGCTTCCATCTTCATCTCCGTGAGTCTCATTACAATCCAGGTGTGGTCCATGGCCCACAGAGGTTCCTGTGGACATCCCCTTGCATGATATTGCTTATTTTGATGGTAATGATCATGTTACATAACATTAACATGGTGACTTGTAAAGGTCGTCCAAGGTTCCATGGTCCGTCAAATGGCCCATGGAAATAGCCTTAGCTTCCTCTCATTGTTTCATCTTCAAATTTCATTCCCCAGTGTGGGATCACGATGGACTCCATGGTCTATGAAGATGTTCATAGGGTGTGTGAGTGTTCGTCGACCCTCACTTGGCCATTGTTTCTTAGCTCTGTCTCCATGGTAGGATCACGTCACCTTCTACGATCCGTGAAGTGTTCTATGAGCCGTGGAAGTGTCAGTATAAGTTCACTTTGACTTTTTTCCGCTCATTTTCCTATAGTGCATCTGAATTTCCACGTTTAGTTGTTTCCCTGCAAGTTAACATAAAACATGCATCAAACCAACAAAATTGCTTGAGAACTCATAAAAATCCTATGTTTAAAGTGTTGTAAAAGTCATTTTTCATGACTTATCACATAGTCGATGGAAGACTTAAAAAAATCTCTAAAATACAATCATCTTAATACTTGAATTTGGATATCTATAAACTACAAAGTAAATATTAGTTGGAGACTCTGGGAAATCATTTGAATGTATCACAGTTTATTGCAATCAAGTTTTAGTCTCAAGCCTTTTTTAAATCAGAATGTAATTTTCCCTTGTGAGAGGGTTGTATTAGCTTTAAAAACAGTTTGTAATCTAAAAGTTGTAAGTTGAGAATGGATCTTTTGGTTTTTAGCTTATTTTTATACTTTTTTGCCTAAAGGGAAGTACTTAAAAGAACTTTTTATCTTTCTCAAAAAATTAAAAACAAGATTAAATGCCAAAAACACTTAAAACAAGTTAATCCAAACACCTCTAAATGCTTGCAGATTAAAAACTTTGTGGTATGTGGTGGATGCATTCTGTTCCTTCAGTTTTCTTTACCAATATGTATGTTATTTACTGATGGAATTGTATATTGGTTTTATAAGTTGTAGTATGATATTTTCCACTTTTGAGATATTACAAGGAAAGGAATTGGAAACGAGAGCAGGAGAGAAAGGATCAATAACCACCAAGACTCCAGTAGATTTTTTCATGTCTATTCGTGGATGACTTGTTCATTGACTATCGAGGTTTAGTAATTTGAATTTACTTTTGCTACTTTTTCTCGTTCTTCTAAACTTATGTTCTCTTGCTATACATGTTTGTAAGTAGTTTTTGTAGTCAATAATATGATAGAACTCTAGTGTCATGTATAAGATGGCAAATGTACTGGCCATTGCCTATTTCTTCTAATAGATTTATTAATAGAGTAACAAGTGAATAGTAGGAAGGAAGCTCTATTATTGTGAAGTTAATTGTAGTATTGACATTTAAATATTAACTACTCAGTTTATGCTATATAGGTTAGGCATTTGCACAGACTATTATTTATCTGCATATATAGTCTAAATTAAGCATTTAGACTTATTTTTTTATATATGTAATAAACATCTAATTTACAGATGTTAAAATAGCTATGCTAATTATTGTGAACATTCCTCAAAAGCTTGTCTTGATTACGATTATGTGGTTTTTCATCTAACATTCTCTTTTATTTACGGAGCAAAGAGAGTAGGCTTTACCCAGCTATCATTGTTCCTAAAAGACAAAAGAGCTATCACAACCCTGTTGCTCTAAATCCTATGCATGTATAATGTCAAGCTTGTCCGCCTAATTTATTTACGTGGCCAATCCTGTAATAACCGCTGGAAGTTGGAACTAGTGAAGTTCCATTAAACACAAAAAAGTTTACAGTACTCAATAGTTCAATCACTTTTCAATCTTTCATTTTTTCCTCTTCTATATTTATATTCACACCTAAATTCGACTAGCTTTAATATTTACTAGACACAAAGTTCTACTTAGTAGAAGGTAATACTTTTGTACCTTAACTCTTAAGCTTGATTTACTTGATAAGCTTTATAATAATAGGATTATAACTTAGTAAACCATAAGTCTAGATATGATTGAGATTGATTGATTAATTAATATATAGGTTGTTTTACGTTCACATGCCAATCATATCTATATGCTTTAAATTAGTGATTTGGATATGCAAGAAAATGAACTATTAGAGTTCTCAGTGACAAAAAACGTACTTGATATTTTGCCTTTAAACTCTTATTATCGATCATAATATTCATTAATCTCTTGAACATATTCTTTTATTCTCATTCTTTATACATTTGTTATTATTAATGTAACGATCCGACCTAGGGTCCTAGTCATCGTACGACGAATAAGATACCCGAAGGCACCTCACCCAAGCCATATCAAGCATATTAAGTATTCATAGGCATGAAGTAAAGCTTTTTGTGAAAAAGTAAGGGATAAGGAACTAAGGCTCAATTTGACAACGAACTAGCATTACAAAGTAGGGAAAATACTACAATCAACTTGTTCGTCCATATCCATACCAACTATATCACAAAAAGATGGGACCAGTATGGTCAATCTCCACTAATAGAAAGAATTCTAAAATAGTATAACATAGAACATAAATGCCTTAAATGGGCTACAAAAAACATTGTTTTAAACAAAGCAAAGATGCAAGATACATGAAAAAGTGGAGGGGTCTCTAACTAAGGACTCACTATTAATAGTAAAGCTAGTCTTACACGCTGAGTACTAACCACGAGTCGGTGGAGGAATACTTGTCCATACATGGTTAAATCCTGCAGCTTAAATATGTGTTAGTACGTTTGAATATACTATGTATATGAGATGCAATGCATGCATGAAATTGTAATATTATCATGATTAAACATAACATATAAGTATATATTTAATAAAGGATATATAAAGTAAGCTTAAGGATGCACAAGGAATCTGGCTCTAGAAATATATAAGACAATCATAAGAAAGTACACATGATGAGAACATAACATAACATCGCAAAACTTAGGGAAATGGACCATAACTGACAATAAGACCATGTGAGCTACTATATGAAATCCAATGAACTCCTTCCATAAGGAAAAAGCCAATGTACTCCTTCCATAGGGAATAATAAAATCTACATGCCAAGGTAGATGCCCAAGACATAATAACTTTGAAATTGCATTTTTCATAACATTTGGGCCCATATGGATCCATTAGCCTAGCCTACAAGACTACTATAGTGGCACATAGTTAGGGACATTGAGATTTAGCTTAAAGGGTTCATGCCTCAACTAATGAAATGAGTCCCAACCTCTACTCCTCTCAGTGATAAGTTATCCTATGTAATCTTTAAAACATATTCCTAGAATCATAAGTAGCAATCAATAAGAGTAGTTTGAAACTTAAGAATCTTTCTGAAATAACTTTTAGGACAATTAAAATTATACTTATATCTTTAATAAACTTAACTTTCAATCTCCTCATTATGCCCTAATCATCATTGTAATTCACAAAAAACTTTACTTAAAAGCTAGGTAGGCTTAGCTTTTTTATGGAACAATCATAAAGCACATAAGTCTTAAGGAAATTTCTCTTTAAAAGGAGTATTGAAAAAGCCTAAGCTTTATCACATAGAAATTCATCATGGAATCAACATCATTCTTCAGATATGCATATATTTACTTAACAATATAGTTGCTAACTTCATAAGTATCATATAATAACACAAATGTCATGAAATCATTATAAGCGTGCACATTAACTTGAAACACTTAAAGAAAAAATAACATAAATAAGAGGAAACTTTATAGGTGAAAGGATACCCATAAATCAACTTACATACCTTGGGGTAATTAGAGAAAATCAAACTTACAGGATTGAGGAAGAATTTGAATACCCTAGTTCTTGCCTTAGAACTTTTTAGAGTAAGGAATGAAGGGATGGATTAAGGGATTAGGGCTTAGAGACTGATATAAGGCCCATTTTTTGTCTCGAAAATGACATAGTTTATAAATAACAGAATACAAATTACAAAACTGTCCCTCATTAAAACTGCAGGGATTGACCTACGAGACCCCGATTACCAGCTGTAATTCAATCCACAAACTGTTAGTCCTTTGGTCAGATAACACATTTGAAATTTCCTGAAAACAGAATTTGCTGGACTCAACACTACGTACACATTTTATGAGTCATATAATCATTCATGGGTCATTGTTAGACTCATATAGTCCTTTCACACTTAGCTATTTTTCACCTTATTCTTGGCCTCATATCAGGACGACCATTTACGGGCATATCCCATTTGATTGGCCATCTGATAACTTGTAGGTCATCCTTTAGAAATCTCCAAATTTTTGTCATAACTGGGTCCCACTCGCGAAACCACATATGGGGTATCACTGGTGTGTGGGTTACCTCACACATGAAAACTTTTCCCCTTCCTAAAGTTCTATGTTTAAGAAAGGAACCTATGAGCCATAAGTCACCCTGTAAACTAGACTTCAGGTCATTTTTAGGCTAACTTTTCTGTACTCAAGTCTCCTAACTGGGATCATTACAATATCTTCCTGTTGGAAACATTCATTCTAGAATGTACCTAAAGGTATGCTCTAACAGTAAACTAGCAGCTAATAACCTAGTGTGCATGCAAAAAGGCAAGTTAAACATCATTTCTCATAAATTTAAGATTTCATACTTTAAACATGTCTCAAAATAGTTCATAAACATCAAATTAAATGCATACTCATGAAAAACTAAAATGCATGCAGTTATGGGTTTTTGGAAGAATTTCTTAATACCTTAGGCTTGAGTAGAGTGGAATATATGTGGATAACACTTCATCACATCGCACCCTTAACTTGTTGGTTTCTCCAAAGCACTTTAATGGATGTAGCTTCCTTGTTCCTTAACTTCTTCACTTGCCAGTCTAGGATTTCAATCGGTACCTCTTTACCTCAAATTTGCTCCAATGTTCACATCATGCAAAGGAACTATGGAACTTGGGTCACCTATGCATTTTCTCAACATCAACACATGGAAGACAGGATGAATCAAATGCAACTTATTGGGTAGATCCAACTTATATGCCACTTTCCCCACTCTTCTCACCATCTTATAGGGTCCCATATTTCTAGGACTCAATTCGCTGTTCCTATCAAACTGGAACACTTCTTTCATATGAGACACCTTCAAGTAGACCCAATCACCAACTTGGAACTCAAGTTCCTTTCTTCTCACATCAAAGTAGGCTTTTATCAGCATTGGGTTATTTGAAATTTCTCCCTTATCCTTTTATTTTTCTCCATAAAATTCATCACCAAGTTTGGTCCTATTAATTCCACCTCATCGACTTCGAACAATCCGATAGGTGATCTACACCGCCTACCATATAATACTTCAAATGTTTCCATCCTAATATTTGCATGAAAACTATTGTTGTAGGAAAACTTGATAATTGGCAAGTGTTCATCCCAACTTCCCTTAAATTCTAGCATAGGAGTTCTCAACAAATCCTCCAATGTTTGAATCGTCTTTTCGTCTTGCTCGTTAGTTTGGAGATGAAAAGTTGTCCTTAACTTCACTCTAGTACCAAGTCCTTTTTGAAAAGATTTACAAAAGTGGGAAGTGAATTGGACTCCACGATCCGATATAATGGAATGGGATCCCATTTAATCTCATCAACTCTCGAGCATACAAGAAGGCATAGTCCTTGGTACTGCATGTAGTTTTGACTGATACAAAATGAGTTGACTTCATCATGCGGTCAACTATCACTCATATGGAGTTAAAATAATTTTTTGTCTTAGGCAAGGCAACTACAAAGTTCATGTAGATCTATTTCCACTTCCACTAGGAATGTCAATGTCTTGTACTAGGCCACCCGACCTTTGGCATTCAACTTTGACCTATTGCAAATTTGCACACTTAAACACAAATTGAGCAATGTCCTTCTTCATTCCATTCCATCAATAAATTTCCTCAAGTTTCTATACATCTTGGAAGTACTGGGATTAATGAAATATGAAGAGTTATGGGATTCTTGCATGATCAACTTCTTCAACTCACTATCATTACCCACATACAACATCCATTGATATCAGAGTACACCATCTCCTCCTTTTGAGAAGACTTTTTCATTTCTATCTTTTACTAAGATTTTCAACTCAACCAAGGCAAGAGCAAGATATTTCTTTTCCTTAACCTCATTAATCAAAGAAGATGTGGACATATGATGAACTAGTGCACCATCACTTTCGGACTCACTTAATTTCACTCTCAGTCTAGCCAACCTATGAACATTATTGGCTAACTCCCTTTTTCTATCATCTTCAATATGGGACACACTACCCATGGAAATTCTACTAATGGCATCAGCTACTAAATTGTCCTTTTTGGGGTGATACTTCACACTCATATCATAATACATGAGTAGGTGTACCCATCTTTGTTGCATAAAGTTGAGATCTTTTTGGGTAAACACGTGTTGGAGACTCTTATGATTGGTGAAAATATCCACATGAAATCCATACAAGTAATTTTGTAAAATCTTTAAGGCAAACACCACCACTGCAAGCTCAAGATCATAAGTTGGGTAATTCTTCTCATGCACTTTCAACTGCCTTGAAGCATAGGCAATCACTTTACTGTTTTGCATTAACATACAACCCAATTCAGTACTTGATGAATCATAATACACCACAAACCCATCATTCCCTTCTTGCGATGTTAATATGAAGGCTAAAGTCAATCGATCCTTTAAAGTATGGAAACTCCTCTCATATTTATCCATTCACACAAACTTAGCCTTCTTTTGAATTAGCTTAGTAAGTAGAGAAGTCCCGCACAAACCTTCTATAGTAACTAGTTAGACCCAAGAAATTTCTTATATCGATAGGAGTCAATGGACTTGGCTAGTTTCTCATTGCTTTCGTCTGCTTAGGATCAACATTGAGGCCCAATCTAGAAACCATATGTACAAGAAAGGAAACCTTACCTTACCAAAACTCGCACTTATCAAACTTTGCATAAAGCTTCTATTCTCTCATGATTTACAGTACTACCCTTAAGTGCTCCATGTGCTCTTGCTCATCTCGAGCGTAGATAAGAATGTCATCAATAAATACCATAATGAACATCTCAGGTAAGGCTTGAATACCCTATTAATGAGGTTCATAAATATCATTGGTGCATCAGTGAGGCCAAACACATCATCGAAAACTCAAAATGACCATACCTAGTCTCGAAATTGGTCTTAAGGATGTCACTTTCTCTCACCCTCAATTGATGATAATCGGATCTCAAATCAATTTTGGAGAAATGAGTAGCCCCTTGTAGTTTATCAAACAAATCATCTATTCTCAGAAAGGGATACTTGTTCTTAATGATGACCTGATTGACTAGGGCTCCCCATAGTGACTAACTAGGCGTAATGAAACCTTTCTCCATAAATCCTTTAATTGCCTCTTTAACTCCTTCAATTTCATGGGAGCTATTCACTAAGGAGGCATTGAGATAGGCTAAGTATTGGGTAAGAGGTATATAACAAAGTTTATCTCCTTTTCAGGAGGAACACCCAATAACTCATCTAGAAAACATTAGGAAACTCATTTACAACGGGGATAGATTCAAGAGAAGGAACATTAGAGGAGACATATTTGGCCCTCACAAAATGTTGGATACACCCATTAGAAATCATTTTAGTGGGCTTTACAAAGAAAATGAACCAACCTTTACATAAAGAGTTTCTACCCTCTCATTTAACAATTGGCTCATTAGGGAATTAAAATTTAGCCCTACAGGTTCTACAGTCAATGTAAGAATAAGAAGCATTCAACAAATCCATCCCCATAATGACATCAAAGTCTACCATAGAAAGCTCAACTAAATCACATGGAATCACTTTATGCAAGACAGAAATGGGACAACTTTTATAGACTCTTTGGGCTATGATAAACTCACATATGGGGTTACTTACCTCATAGGGCTCATGGAGGATTTTGGGACATGCATGGAACTTATATGCAAAGCATGGGGTTAGAAAAGATAAATTTTCTCCCGATTTAAAAGTGCACATATATCATAATCAAAAACTCTTAACATACTGGTAACCACATCCAGAGCTTCTTTGACCTCCTGGTGACCATGAAGAGCATAGAATCGGTGGTCCTTAGGGAACCTTGGATTTGAACCCTTTTCCCTTGACGCATTGTGACTTCGCTCCTACAATCCTTAGCATAATGGCCGACCTTCCCAAAAGTGAAACAAGAATTTGACTCGGGTAAGCATTCTGCTTTGTGAGGCTTTCCGCTATTAGGACTTTAGGGCTTGGGAGACACACCTTTGTCCTTCTAGGAAACAGTAATGGTTAATACTTACCCATTTTGCTTTTAGCCATATTTGTACGACCACCCCATTGGTGAGTGTAACTCCCACCTTTAACTCTAGCTCTCTTGGACTCTCTTGCCCTTTTTATGAAGCTTTTATTTTTCAATTTACTCATCATACATCACCAAGTGGGAGATGTTCATCTCTTTGACCAACATTGCCATCTTGTACTCCTTTAAGACCAACTCAAAGACACACAAAATAGACTTTCTCATGCAAGCTCTCAGATCTGCGACCATGAATGGAGCATATTTCGACAATTTAGTAAATCTGATGGCATACTCCCATATGTTCATGCTCCCCTATTTCAAGTTGATGAATTCTTTGACCTTTGCCTCCCTAAGCTCGAAGGAGAAAACCTAGTCCAATAAGGCACATTTGAATTCCTCCCAATTAATAGGACATGCTCCTTGGCCTCTCTCATCAATAATTGCTCATACTAAATCTTGGCGACTCCCTTGAGCTGGTAAGCCACCAACTTGGCCATTTCTTTGGATGGAATGCTCATCAACTTTGCCACCCAATAGGCCTCCTCTATGAAGTCAGTAGGGCCTCATCTGTCATTAACCCAATTAGGTGACCATGGAGAGCATAGAATCGGTTGGTCCTTAGGGAACCTTGGACTTAACCCCTTTACCCTTGATATCTTGTACCTCCACTCCTATAATACTTAGTATGGTGGCAGACTTTCCCATAAGTGAAACAAGAATTTGACTTGGGTAAGATTCTCCGTTCTGAGGTTTCTCGTACTTAGGTCTGTAGCTCTTAGGAGACACCCCTTTGTCCTTCGAGGAAAAAGTAATGGTTGATACTTACCTACTTTACTTTAGACCCAATTAAAATTTGTGCCACCACCCCTTTGGTGAGTATAACTCCTACCTTCAACTCGAGCTCTCTTGGACTCTCTTGCCCTTTCACTAAGCTTTTATTCTTCAATTTGCTTATCATACATCATCAAGTGTGAGATGTCCAACTCCTTGACCAACATGGTCTTCTTGCACTCCTTAAAGACCAACTCAAAGACACCTAAAATAAACTTTCTCATGCAAGCTCTCAGATCTGCGACCATGAATGTAGCATACCTCGACAATTTAGTAAATTTAATGGCATACTCCCGCACGCTCATGCTCCCCTATTTCAAGTTGATGAATTCTTATACCTTTACCTCCCTAAGCTCAAAGGAGAAAAACTAGTTCAAGAAGGAATATTTGAATTCCTTCCAATTAATAGGACATGCTCATTGGCCTCTCTCATCGGCCATTGCTCATACTAAATCTTATTGACTCCTTTGAGCTGGTAAGCCACCAAGTTGGCTATTTCTTTTGACGGAATGCCCATCACCTCTATCATCCGATAGGTCTACTCTATGAAGTCAACAGGGGCTCTAGTAGCTAGGATAAGCAGGTAAGAAGGTACCGTTATTTCTTGATTGGCCTCATTGGCTAAGGCTTTGGCCAATAAAGTGAATGCTTCTCTAAACTCCGCATGAGATACTCCATTATCTAATTGTAATGGAGGGACTTGTTGTTCAGGAGTGCCTTATTGACGGGAAGCTCTTCGAGGCAGCAGGATCTAGACACAAGCAAAAGCCCATTGTTAGTTAGCAAAAAACCTTATCCAATTCAAAGGCATGACATGAATAAGAATGAGGGTAAGACTTTCCTAAACCATCTCATAGCCTCTCACTTAAGATAATGGCGCGCTTTACAACTTTGAATGAGACTCTATGCTACGGGATTTAGAGGAGCATCTTAAAACCCCATGCTCTGATACCAAGTTTATAACAAACCGACCAAGGGTCGTACTCATTACACGGTGAATGAGATACCCAAAGGCTACTTACCCAATTTATCTCAAGAATCTTAAGCATTCATAGGCATTAAGAAAAACGTTTTGTAAAAACGTAAGGGATGAGGGACTAAGGGCCAATTTGACAATGAAGAAACATTAAAAAGCAGTGGAAATATTACTATTACCTTGTTGTCCATATGCATACTAACTACATCATAAACAAATGGGATCGGTATTAGTTGATCTCCATCAATAGAAAGAAGTCTAAAACAATGCAACACTGAACGTAAATACCTTAGACGCGCTAGAAAAAAACATTGTCATAAACAAAGTAAAGATACAAGATAAATGAAAAAGTGGAGGAGTCTCGAACTAAAGGCTCACCACCAATAGTAAAGTTAGTCTTTGACATTGAGTACTAGCCACGAGCCAGTGGAGGAGTGCATCTCCCTACATGGTTAAGTTGTGCAAGAAAAATATGTGTTAGTATGTTTGAATGTACTATGTATGTGAGATCCAGTGCATAGACGAAATTGTAATGCCACCATGATTAAACATAACATATAAGTATACATTTGATAAAAGATACATAAAGTAAGCTTAAGTGTGCACAAGGAATATGGCTCTAGATCAATATGAGACAATCCATAAGAAAGCATACATGATGAAAACATAACATAAGATCATAAAGCTTGTGTGAATGGACCATAACTAACAATAAGACCATATGAGGTACTATATGGTATCTAATGAACTCCTTCTATTGGGAGAAGGCCAATGCACTCCTTTCATTGGGAAAAGGGGAATCAACTTGCCAAAGAATATGTCAAAAATATAGTAACTTTACAATTGCATCTTTCAGAATAATTTAGGCCTAGGTGGATCCACTAGCCTATCTTATAAGGCTCCTATGGTGACACATAGTTAGGAACATTGAGATTTAGCTTCAAAACTGTAATGTGCCAGGTGTTTTTAATCCTATACTTGTGTGAAATGATAATGTTCAAGTGAATTCCTACTAAGTTAAGTAAAATTTGAAATGAAGATTATCTTGGCGATTAGCATGATTTAGTAATGTGATTGTTGAGGTGGTCTTGAAAGGATGGTTAGTTTATCCTTGGTATAGTATTTTGGAGGAAATGTTATGTAAATTTAAGACTAAAAAAGTGAAGTTTGGTTTATGTTTGGAATTATTCGAAATGAAGGTATATGTTAAGGTTATGTAATTGACTTGTTTGAGAGTAATTCTTTTGCCATTCTTGCACGACATGCAGGGGCAGCCTTTGACATGTCCTTAGCATGATTTTTGGCCATACCATATCATGCCATAGCACCATTGGAAAGGATAATGCTGCCATATCTAGGTCCCATGTCCACTCCTTTCTGTTGGACATCTTTCTTCTTTTAGAAAGTGTGTCAAAAAGCCCCTTTGCATCACCTGATTTTATGTCCTTCTCCTAACACATTTTTGACCACTTTTTAGTGATGAAATGAACCTTATAACCCCCCCACCCAAATCAATATAAATAACCCCCTCTGCTTAGTCTCTACAACACTCTTCAAATAAACAAAATCCCCTAATCTACATTGCTATCCCAAATCTCTCTCAACTCTTAGGCTAAGTATTCTTCAAAATCTCCACCAAGTCTCTTCATCTTCTCAAGGATAATTAAGCAAGCATGTGGATTTGATTCTTCATTTCCTTTCAATCAAGAAGTCCTTTTCGAAAAAATAAATTTAGAATTACGAATTTTCAATCTTTGATTTATGTATAATTGAATACTAATTCATATTTGCTTAATTTATGGTTATTCATATATTTTATAATTATTTACGAATGTTTATCAAGGCTTTACATAATTTAATTCAAGCATTTTAGAATTTCATTATTTAAGCTAACCGATATTTTCAAGTCTTAGATCCACTAATGAGTTATTATGATTTTATCCTAAAATGTTCCTATGATTATTGTAACTTTATTTGAATATAAAACTTTTTATTTTAAGATTATTGAAGCAGTCCTCAACGTGATTTAAGTTGAGTTATGAACTTTGGATATTTGACTTTCATGGCACAATATGAACTTATGATTTTGGAAAATAATAAGTAAATACAATTATGAAATAATATTGGGTGACTTAAGACCCATTCAATTTCATTTTGAATCTTTGTTAAGGAGCTATTCCAAGAACAATTTTGAATATGATTTATTTTACAAGTTATGACTTTCCAAACTAAATTAAGTTTTGATTATTTCTAATATGCATTGTCCATTTTTGTGGGATTTTGACTTAACACCGAATGAGTTAGGAGTGGGACTCGACCTAAGGGGTCTTATATAAAGCTTCTAATCTCATAACTACGTGCCATCATAGGATATTTTGATTATTCCTTTTTGGGCTTTTTGACTAGTGGATCCATTTAGTATTTTCATTACTAGAGTTATACCCTGGCAAGTTCACTCACTCTTTGGTTGGTGTGGATTATGATATCAGTATTCAATATTATAGTAAATTCAATATAATAGATGCATGTTGGTAAATTCATATGGTTTTGTCGATTATAGTCTTATTCCCACACTTATTTGCTTATGTGCTTCTCTATGCATTTTCATGATATTACTTTACACTTTACTTTGGAACTGACTATATTATTTAAGCATGGTGTTTGTCATATTGGGAAAGTATCCTTTTTCATTATATTTACTTGTTGCATTGCAATCCGCATACTTTGTACATTCCAAAGTACTAACCGAATTTTGGCCTACATGCTATAATCATGTAGGGACATGCAATCTTCCTCCTCCTCCTCCGCATGGTTAGATTGCTCGTGAAGAGTTTGAGCTTTGGTGAGTTCCCATTCATCAGGAACAGAACCCTTACCTTTAAGCTTTGCCTTAGTTATTTAGATATTTGATGTACTTTTATTTTAACTTTGCATTGAAGAGCCTAGACTTGTATTCTTGGCTCTATTTATTGTCATTGTTTTGATGTGTGTTTGGAGTACTACTACACTTGGTATGTTTAAAACCACTTAACTTATGCTTTAGCTTAAGGTTACAAGTTGTCTCTTAGTCCCATTTCCCATATTTCATTGTTATCTATTTGCGATTTACTATTTAAACCTATAATATGCAATTATGATTTAAGATGCTTTTTTGTGGCCTTCGAGTTCTCATTCGCCGTGTCACACCTAGGCCCTAGGGTTTAGTCATGACAAGCTTGGTATCAGAGAGCACAATGTTTTAAAATGATCCTTAGAAGTCTACAAACTGCATTTAGTAGAGTCTTATTCATTGTGGTGAAGTGCGCCACAACTATGAATAGTAGGCTATAAGATATTTAGGATTGTTTCACTTATTTGTTTAAATCAAATGATGCCTTAGAGTAACTTAAGATATCCTTCCTTCTAATGACTTGTTCGTTGCACTGTAGAAAATGCCGCCAAAAAGAAATATTACTGTACGTGAGGTTCCTCAACCTCCAGAAGAGGGTAATGCGTCCCACGCTAAGTTAAGGAATGTTATCTCATTATTAGCTCAAATGGTTGCCAATCAAGCTATGCAAGCTCCACCTCAAGCTCCAGCACCTCAAGCTCCCAACAGGCAGCAAGGTGAGAGATTTCACCCATATGAACCTGCTATAATTATATAGAAAAAAAATTAAAGAGGATCCCATAGAGTTCATTGATGAGGTATACAAGGTTCTCTTGATTATGGGTGTGTCATCTAAGGAGAAGGTGGAGTTGCCAACATACCAACTTAAAAGACTTGTCCAGATTTGGTATGATCAGTGGGAAGGTCAAAGGGTGCTTGGAGGTCCAATTGATTAGGAAGAATTCAAGGCTGTGTTCTTGGATGGCTTTTTCCCTCTTGAATTAATGGAAGCCAAAATGAAAGAGTTTATGAACTTGAGGCAAGAGTAAATGAGTATTCACGAGTACTCTCCAAAATTCAAAACATACTCCAAATATGCTCCTATGCTGGTATCTGATCCTACGGCTAGGATGAATATGTTTTGGGAGTCTCTGATCTCATCAATAAAGAATGACAAACTGCCCTACTAATCCAAGATATAGATTTGTGTTGGCTTATGATTTATGCCGATCAACTTGAGAAAAAGAAGATTTGCAAGATGAGGAAAAATGATGGAAAGAGGCTGAGGTATGAGGGTGAGGATCAAGGTCACAAGGGTGGTGATGTAACCGAGGTCATCAAAACCAAAGGTTCAAACAACAAGGGTCTTCGAATACCTTCAACCAAAGGCATACTAATGATCAGTTTTGACATACTAAGGGCTAACAAATTGGTGGCCATGCTTAAGCTTGGCCAACATGCAAAAAATATGGTGAGATCCATGTAGTGTGTGCTATTGGGAGTTGTGAAGTTGTTTTGCATGTGGCCAACTAGGTCACAAAATTGCAATTGCCCCAAGGCTCATAATAAGTGTAAGGGTAGTTTCCTGATGGTAAAGATGTGCAGGTGGACGAAAACTGACAAGCTATACCACAAGGTGGTGGTCCTCACAATAATAGGTTCTATGCACTATATGGGAGGCAAGAGATAGACGATTAGCCAAATGTTGTCACGAGTATGTTGAAAGTGTTTGATTTTGATGTTTATGTGTTATTTGATCTTGGTGCCAACTTGCCCTTTGTGACCCCTTTCCTTGCCAATAGGTACAGTTTAAGTCCCAAAATTTTGCATGACCATTTTATTATTTTTACTCCTGTGGGTGAGTCAATAGTTGCTAAACGAGTCTATAAAAATGTTCCTATGTCTATTATGCATAGCACTCTTCCGTGCAATCTTATTGAATTATTTATAGTAGATTTTTATGTCATCTTGGTATTGACTGGTTGTATGCCTCTTATGCCACCATAGATTATAGAACTCGTAAAGTTAAATTCCAAATTCCTAATAAACCCTTGTTTTAGTGGGAAGAGTAAGATTTTGTGGTAAAGGGTAGGTTTGTTTCATATCTTAAAGCTTGTAAGATGATATCTAAGGAGTGTATCTATCATATAGTTAGGGTCCGAGATGTATCTTCTAAGGTTCCCTCTCTTGAGTTATTTCCTATAGTCAATGAGTTCCCCGATGTATTTCCCAAAGATCTTCTTGGTATTCCTTCCAAAAGGGAAATTGATTTTGGCATAGACCTCCTTCCTAATGCCAAACCTATCTCCATTACACCCTATAGGATGGCACCAACAGAGTCGAAAAAACTTAAGGATTAATTGAAAGATTTATTGGAGAAGGTGTTTATTAGGACTAGCAAATCTCTATGGGGTACTCCCATTTTGTTTGTAAGGAAGAAAGATGGGTCACTCCGAATGTGCATTAACTATCATCAACTTAACAAAGTCACTATTAAGAATAAGTACCTACTTCTGAGGATAGATGATTTATTTGAGCAACTACAAGGAGCTAGACATTTTTCTAAGATCGATCTTAATTCTGGGTAACACCAGTTATAAGTTAGGGAAAGTGATATTCCTAAGACAGCTTTTAGAATAGTGTATGGGCATTACGAGTTTTTGGTGATGTCTTTTGGATTAACTAATGCACTGGCTATATGTACGAATCTTATGAATCGGGTCTTCAAACCATACCTTGATATTTTTATTGTGGTCTTTATTGATGATGTATTATTCCACTCCCAAAGTGATAAGGAACATGAGGGACATTTGAGAACAGTCCTTCAAACTTTGAGAGTGAGAAGTTGTATGCCAAATTCAGGAAGTGTGAATTTTGGATGAAAGAAGTTTCTTTCCTTGGCCATATGATGACTGATAATGGTATTATAGTGGACCCAAGGAAGACTTAGGCGGTACAAAACTAGCCTAGTCCCTTAAATCCATCTGACATAAGAAGTTTTTTAGGTTTGGTAGGTTACTACTGATGGTTTGTATCAGGGTTTTCTTCAATCGCACCCCCTTTGACCAAATTGACCCAGAAAAAGTCCAAGTTTGTGTGGCCTGATGAATGTAAGCAGAGTTTTCAAACATTGAAAGATAAGCTGACTTCGGCTCCCATCATGACTCTTCCAGATGGTTTGGATGGTTTTATGGTATATGGTGATGCATCTAGGGTTGGGTTGGGTTGCGTGTCGATGTAAAATAGTAAGGTCATAGCTTATGCTTCTAGACAGTTAAAAGTGCATGAGCGGAATTATCCAACTTATATCCTTGAATTGGTAGCGATAATTTTTGCTTTAAAAATTTGGCATCACCATCTCTATAGGGTTCATGTCGATGTATTTACCGATCACAAGAGCTTGCAGTATGTGTTCACTCAAAGAGACTTGAATCTAAGGCAATAAATATGGATTGAACTTCACAAATACTATGATATGAGTGTGCACTACCATTAGGGTAAGGCCAATATAGTTGCCGATGCTTTGAGTAGAATAACTATAGGTAGCACGAGTCATGTTGAGGGTGAAAAGAAAGAGTTGGCAAAGAAAGTTCATTAGTTGGCTAGAATAGGTGTTAGGTTGGAAGGTACTAATGATAGTGGCATATTTGTTAATGATGGGTCTCAATCTTCTTTGATTGTTTAATTGAAGTCAAAGAAAGACCTTGACCTTACTTTGATTGAATTGAAGAAATTAGTTGAACAAAAGAAAATAGAGGTTTTCTCACAAGGGGAGATGGTGTCCTTAGATACAAAGGCCGATTGTATGTGCTGGATATAAATGGATTGAGAACCTTGATCTTACAAGAGTCTCATAATTAACCTTATTCCATTCATTCGGTTCCACCAAAATGTTTAAAGATTTGAAGAAAGTCTATTGGTCGAATAATATACAAAAGGACATAGCCATGTTTGTAGTTGAGTGTCCAAATTGTGAGCAAGTAAAGCCGAGCATCAAAGTCCCAGTGTGCTAGCTCAAGAGATTGAATCCCAACTTGGAAGTGGGAGGAAATCAATATGGACTTCATTGTTAGATGCCTCAGACTCTGAAACAATATGATTCAATTTGTATGATTATGGATCATATGACCAAATCAACTCATTTCTTGCTAATTAAGACTTCGTATAATACTGAAGTTTATGCAAAGTTATATATTCGTGAGTTATTCTGGTTACATGGTGGTCCTTTGTCAATAATATCACATTATAGCCCTCAATTCACTTCTTATTTTTGGAAGGAATTTCAATGAGGTTTGGGTACCAAAGTTAAGCTGAGTACCGCATTTCATCCTTAAACAAATGGTTAAGCTGAAAGGACCATTCAAACATTGAAGGGTATGTTGAGAGCATGTGTCTCAGAATTTAAAGGTAACAACATTTATCATTCTAGCATCGAGATGGATCTTATTGAGTTTGCATATAACAACATTTATCATTCTAGCATCGAGATGGATCTATTTGAAGCTCTTTATGTTAGGT
>JAOTQJ010199075.1:0-20293 GCA_025642045.1 Solanum sejunctum | reverse complement strand
TTAGAATGAGGGTGTTGTACTTGAATTTGGGAGTGAAAATATGGCTAAGTGTTTTAGTGAGTATTGGGGAATGTTTAGGATGATATGAGGGTGAAATAAGGCTAAGTATAGGTGAAAACACGATTAGGAACACTTAGGCCTAAGACCCCAAAGACTTGGACCGAGATAGAATTCACTGGCAATAAAATACAAAGGTCCACAATATAGACCTGTCATAGTAGCTAAATTAAGATGTCCGCGATAGCTGCGCTAGTGGTGCTGTCGCGGATCCTCTCTAGAAATTTAAATTTTAGAAATTTGAAATTGTGATTCAATTGCTTTAAAATTGGTGTTAGACCTATTCACCCCTAAATTTGACCCCCTGAACAAGAATATGAAGTCATATTTTCGAAATAAATAATGGATTTTGAGATATATAAAATTTAAAATTTTGCGTATTCCGAGGTATGTTCTTGGGCACTTTTAGGGATCATTTCATTTCAACCATTGGGACCTTTCACCATGGTGGCCAAGCTCCATTTTTGCATAATTTCATATTTATAAGTTGATTTTACTTATGGGTCTTCTATCATCAATTGAACTATGAACTATGTTGGAGTTTTGTAAAAGTGTGACTGTTTATGCATATTTTGAGCTATGAATCTTAGATCTATCTTGAGATTTGATGAAGGGTTTTGATGTATATTATATGATGGTGTCACCAAGTATTGGTGGGATGATTTACTTTAAGATTTATTGCATGATTTCATTCTTTAATTGCATGGTTTTATACTGGCATTGCACATAAACCAAGTGTTTGATGAAATGTCAAATTATTGTATGTTGAGTTGTTGATGGCCTAAGACTTGGTGTATGAGTTAAGTGACTTTATGATGATGCAAGGGTGATAAGAATGTATTGATATCATGAGAAGTATGTATGTGATAGTGTCATGAGAAGTATGTATGTGTTGATGTCATGTGAAGTATCTATTGTATTGTGAGTTGACCATAGCCATTTGAGGTATGATGCCTCAATCATCTTGATAGGGGTGGTATGCCATCAATTAATGAGGAGTTTGTACCTCAGTCATCTCAAGATAGGGGTGGTATACCATCAACAATTGAGGGGTTGGTACCTCAATCGTCTTAGATAGGGGCGGTATACCATCAACCAATTGAGGGGTTTGTACCTCAATCATCTCGGGTGAGGGCGGTATACCATCAACCAATTAAGGGGTAGGTACCTTAATCACCTCAGATAGGGGTGGTATGCCATCAACCAATTGAGGGGTTGGTACCTCAATCACTTCTAAGGGGTGGTCTACCTTAGATTCGAAGTACTAAGTTGCTTGGTCTATAATGATGGTTTATTCTCTTCATATGTAATATGATCTACATTTAAGCATGTTTACTTCAAGTATCATTCATGCATGCCATATCGTTATATGTTCATCTGTTGCCCAATTATGCATTTTGACTATGTTGCCCATCTATTATAGCATTGTATCCTACATATTTAGTATATTCAAATATACTAACACATACTTTTTCCTACAGGATGTCACTATGTAGGATCCAGAGCCCCACTTGATCATTCCCCTTCCTCCACATGGCTAATACAATTTCTCTACAAAGCAAGTGGTGAGTCCTCAACTTCAGGGAGCATGTCTTGATCTTATGCTATGTGTAAGGACTCTCTTTCCTTTTTATTGTATGCTTGACTATGAAGGTGAGCCCAGTTGTTTGTTTTAGCTCCTGCTAAGTTCTATGTTTAGAGGTGTTGTTGGATATAATTTATATTGATGCTATAAGCCTTGACTTTTTTTGACTTTATGATGTTTTATGCTATGAAAGATGTCCCTTACCCTGATTTTCCCTATTTACTATCTCTTATTGTTGTTTTGTTGCTTTCGTGACCAAAGATGTGTAATGATATTTTAAGAGGTTTTCTTGGGTCCTTTCGAGTTTCCCATGCACTATTTTATGTCTAGACTATGGGCTTGGGTTGTGACAAACTTAGTATCAGAGCACTAAGTTGTTAATGATCCTGAACATCCAATACACCGCATCAATTAAAGTCTTATTCATGGTTGTGTTGTGCACCACAACTATTAGAAGGAGGCTATGAGATGTTTTTAGAAATGTTTCCCTTCTTCTTACTCTATGTCATGCTATAAAAGTTAAGGTAAGGTTCCCCCCTCCCCCCAACAATTATTCTTTGGTATGCTATATCACGCCTAACATAAGAGGGAGAAGAGCCCGCACATACGAGGAACAACCAGTTCATGGTGAGCTCCAGGATGCTCTCACTTTGCTAGCTCAAGTTGTGGCTAACCAAGCCAATGAAGGGGCCCAATCCCCTCATGTTCTTACTCTGGCATCTCAGGAGAGAGACTTTATGAGGATGAACCCACCGGAGTTCGATAGGTCTAAGGTGGAAGAGGAACATTAAGAAATTATTGATGAAGTATACAAGGTGTTATCTATTATTGGTGTTCGGTCATAAGAAAAGACGGAGTTGGCAGCTTACCAACTCAAGAGAGTGGCTAAAATATGGTATACTTAATGGAAGGAGGAGAAGGGGAACAATAATATGATTCTATGGGAGGAGTTTAAGGCAACTTCCTCAACCAATTCTTCCCTCTTGAGCTTAGAAAAGCCAAATTAGTGGAGTTCATGAACTTCAAGCAAGGATCTATGAGTGTGAGGGAGTATGCCCTCAAGTTTAACCAACTCTCAAAATATGCTCCACACTTGGTTGCTGACCCGAGGTCTAGAATGAATAAGTTTGTGATGGGTGTTTTCAATTTTGATAAGTGAAGAATGTCGTACCACTATGTTGATTAATGACATGGATTTGTACCATTTGATGACTTATGCTAAACAATTAGAAGGGGAGAAATTAAGGAAGAGTAAGGGTCATGAGGCTAAGAGGGATCGTTTTGATGGTAACTTCCAAAATCACAAGGTGGACGATTTTACCAAGTCCAAGGGTCTTCACAGGCTCCTAGTGGGAGATTTGTCAATGACTACCCAAGGCCCCAAGAAGGTGGTGGTATGATGCCAAGACCTATGTGCTCGAAATGTGGTAAGGGTCATGGTGGCCCATGCATGAGTGCTACTAATGCTTTCTATGATTGTGCGGAAGTAGGCCACAAGGTGATTGGTTGTCCACGAAATTGCAACAAGGGTAAGGATGTTCATTCTCAAGGCTAGGCTACTAATGCGATTCCATTAGGTAGAGGAGGCCAACAAGGTAGTTCCCCAAGGCACAATTGGTATTATGCTTTACATGGGATGGAAGGAGTTGATGAGCTGTTCAATGTCATCACTGCTATGATAAAAGTCTTTGATTTTAATGTGTATGCATTGATAGACCCGAGTGCCACTCTTTCTTTTGTTACTCCTCTTATTGCCTAAAAGTTTCATGTTGAGTCCGAATTATTGTGTGAGTCTTATGAGATGTCTACTCCTGTTGGTGAATCTATTATTGCTAGAAAATTCTATAGAAATTATCCCATTTGTATCTTGGATAAACTATTGCCTTGTGATCTGGTCGAGTTGGATATGGTTGATTTTGATGTCATTCTTGGGATTGATTGGTCGCATGCATAGTATATCTCTATTGATTGTATAACCCATAGGGTCAAGTTCCAATTCCCAAATGAACCCTTCTTTGAGTGAGAGAGTCATGATGTGGTGGTCAAGGGTAGGTTCATCTTTTGCATTAAAGCCCAAAAGTTGATCTCTAAGGGGTGTCTATCATCATGTGAGGGTTAGGGATATGGAGTCCAAAGTCCTTCCCATAGAGTCAGTTTCGGTGGTAAATGAGTTTCTTGATATCTTTCCAAATGACCTTCTTAGTGTTCCTTCCGAAAGGGAAATAGACTTTGGTATAGACCTCCTCCTAGATACTCAACCCATTTTTATTCCCCCGTACTGTATGGCCTCTACGGAGTTAAAGGAGTTGAAGGAACAATAGAGGGACTTATTGTATAATGATATTATTAGGCCTAGCCAATCACCTTGAGGTGCACCAGTATTGTCTGTGAAGAAGAAGGATGGGTCTCTTAGAATGTGCATTGACTACCGACAACTTGATAGGGTCACCATCAAGAATAAATATCCTCTACCAAGAGTTGATGATTTATTTGACCAACTTCAAGGGGTTAGCCACTTCTCTAAGATTTATCTTCAGTCCGGGTATTATCAAGTGAAGATGAGGGAGTGTGACATTCACAAGATGGCCTTTTGGTCTAGGTGTAGGCATTATGAATTTATAGTTATGTCTTTTGGGTTGACCAATAAACTGGCTATCTTCATGGATCTTATGAATAGGATCTTTAAACCCTACCTTGATTTGTCTGTGATGGTTTTCATTGATGATATTTTGATCTACTCTCATAGTGAAGAGGAGCATGTGGGCTATTTAAGGGTAGTGTTGCGTAAATTGAGGGAAGAGAAATTGTATGCTAAATATCAAAAATGTGAATTTTGGTTGAAAGAGGTTACTTTTTGAGGTCATATAGTATCAGGGGATGGTATTAAAGTGGATCCGAAAAAGATAGATGTGATTAGAAATTGGCCTAGACCATTGAACCCATCGGACATTAAAAGTTTCTTGGGCTTAGCGGGTTACTATCGGAGGTTTGTGAATTGATTTTATTGCTTCTCCCATGGCTAAGTTGACCTAAAAGAAAGCTAAGTTTGTGTATACTAATGAGTATGAAAAGAGTTTCCAAACCTTGAAGGATAAGCTTATGTCCGCTCCTATCTTGTCTCTACCAGAAGGGTTGGAAGGGTTTGTTGTGTATTGTGTTGCCTCCCAGATTGGCTTGGCTTGTGTGTTAATGAAAAATAGTAAGGTAATAGCCTATACTTCTAGGCAACTCAAAGTGCATGAAAATAATTATCCTACTCATGATCGTGAATTGGCCACCGTAATTTTTACTTTGAAAATTTGGCGTCATTATTCATATGGAGTGCATGTGGATGTGTTTACCAATTATAAAAGTCTCCAGTATGTGTTCACTCAAAAAGACCTTAACTTGAGGCAAATAAGGTAGTTAGAACTTCTTAAGGATTATGATATGAGTGTACATTATCATCCCGATAAGGCTAATGTTGTGGCAGATTCTTTGAGTAGGGTGTCTATGGGTAGCCTAGCTCATATTGATGGTAAGGGCAAAAAGGTGGCTAGAGAGGTTCATGAGTTGGCTAGATTAGGAGTTAAGTTGGAAGATGTTGAAAATGGTGGCATTATGGTTGTTGATGGTTCAAAGTCTTCCTTGGTTGATGAGGTAAAAGAAAAGCAAGATCTTTTTCCCTCCTTGATAGAGTTGAAGGCCTTAGTGAAAGAGGACAAGTGGAGGTTTTCTCCCAAGGGGGAGATGGTACCCTTAGGTACCAAGGTAGGTTGTGTGTGCCTTGTGTTGATAATTTGAGAAAGCATTTTCTCGATGAATGTTGATTTGAGAAAGAAATTTCTCGATGAGGCTCATAATTCTTCTTATACTATCCAACTTGGTTCTACTAAGATGTGTAGGGATTTGAGAGATGTGTTCTGCTGGGGAGGTATAAAGAAAGACATTGCCAATTTTGTATCCGGTTGTCATAGTTACCAACAAGTCAAAGCCGAATACCAAAGGCCGGGTGACCTAACCCAAGACACAGAGATTCCTACTTGGAAGTGGGAGAAAATTAACATAGACTTTGTTGTTGGGTTGCTTGAGACTAGATAGTGTTTTGATTATATTTGGGTTGTGGTTGATAGAATGACAAAGTCAACTCATTTCTTACCCGTTAAGATTACTTATGGTGTCGAAGAGTATGCAAATTATACATTTATGAGTTGGTGAGATTGCATGGTATGACCTTGTCTATCATATTTTATCGTGGTGCTCAATTCACTTCACATTTTTAGAGGTCCTTTCAAAGAGGTCTTGGAACCAAGGTAAAGCTTAGTACAACCTTTCACCCTCAAACGGATGGCCAACCTGAAAGAACTATCCAAACTCTTAAGCATATGCTTAGGGCTTGTATTTTGGAGTTTAAGTGGTAGTTGGGATGATCATCTTCCACTGACTGAATTTGCTTATAACAATAGCTATCATTCTAGCATTGGTATGGTTCCTTTTGAGTCCCTCTATGGTAGATATTATAGATCACCGGTTGGGTAGTTTGAAGTGGGATAAATGACTTTTTGGGTTCGGATCTGGTTATGGAGGCTATGGAGAAGGTTAGGTTGATTAGAGAAAGATTGAAAACAACCAAAAGTCATCAAAAGTCCTATGCCGATTTAAGGAGAAGTGAGCTTGAATTTAAAGTTGGTGATTAGGTCTATTTGTGGGTATCACCTATGAAGGGTGTGGTTTGTTTTAGTAAGAAGGGAAAACTAAGTCCAAGATTTATGGGTCCTTATAGGGTGATGAGGAGGATTGGAAGGGTGGCCTATGAGTTGGAGTTGGCTACTAAAATGGAATTAGTTCATCCGGTCTTTATATGTCTATGTTGAGGAAGTGTGTGGGTGATTCAAATGCTATTATTCCATTGGATGTTATGGGCGTCGTTGAAGACAACTTGACATATGAAGAGGTCTAGTAGATATCTTGGATATACAAGTGAAGAGGTTGAGTAACAAAGATGTTGCTTCTGTTAAGGTCCTTTGGAGGAATGAACAAGTCAAAAGTGCTACATGGGAGGTCAAAACAGACATGCAAAAATGATATACCTATCTTTTCCATTCTACTCAAGCCTAAGGCACTAATTTTAAGTCTTATATGTGATTTCATGTCTCATGATTCAGCTCCTAAGTTATTTGCATGCATTCATGTTTATATTGACAAAGTTCATGATGATTTTTACACTTATGTTGAGATTTTTGAAAATGGTGTTTAAGTATATTGTTGCATTCTTGTTGGGGATGATTTCTTCATGATTACTCTTCTTATGTATGTTTCTTTTACATTTGGGATGAATGTTCTCAAGGTGGAGATATTAAAAATGACCTCAAAAAGTGCTTGAAAATGTGCCTCAGAAGTACCCAAAATCGTAATTTCTATATATCTCCAAATCTATACGTGATATTAAAAATCCGACATCATTTTAGTGATTAGGGACTCAAATTGAGTGGGATATGAGTCTAACCCCAATTTTAGAGCAAACAAATCGCAATTTCATTTTTTTCAAGTTGTAATTTCCAGTGAGCTATTCGTGTCCCTGGCACAATGCGCCAAGGGAGCGCCATAATGTATTTTCTGTCCAGTTTATCTATCTCAGTCCAAGACTTTTGGGTCTTGGGCCTAAGTCCTTCCATGCGTGAAAGTACTTATACTTAGCTATATTTCACCCTCATATCATAAAAACATTCCCCAATACTAACTCAAACACTTAGACAAATATTTCACCCAAAATTTCAAGTCCCAAAACTCATCCGCATCTTAAGGTTTTCATTCAAGCTTCAAGTCTATATTTTTGATCTTCATCAAAAATTCTCCAAAGCTAATGTGTGTGGGTTTCAACCATTGGATCCTTTCACCTATGGTGCCCAAGCTCCCTTTTTACCTAAATTTCATATTTCTAAATTGATTTTACTTATGGGTCTTCTATCATGAATTGAACTATGAACTATGTTGGGGTTTTGTGAAAGTGTGACTGTTTATGCATGTTTTGAGCTATGACTCTTAAATCTATCTTGAGATTTGATGCAGGGTTTTGATGTATATTGCATGATGATTTTACAAAGTATTGGTGGGATGATTTACTTCAAGCTTTCTTGCATGATTTTCCTTTTTAATTACATGGTTTTACACTAGCATTGCACACCCATCAAGTGTTTGATGAAATATCCGGTTATTGTATATTGAGTTATTGAAGGCCTAAGACTTGGTATAGGAGTTAAGTGACTTTGTGATGATGAAAGGGTGATAAGAACGTGTTGGTATTAAGATAAGTATGTATGTGTCGGTGTCATGAGAAGTATGTATGTGTTGATATCATGTGAAGTTTCTATCCTATAGTGAGTTGGCCATAACTAATTGAGGGGTGATGCCTCAATCATTTTGATGGGGGTAGTATTCTATCAACCAATCAAGGGGTTGATACTTCAATCGTCTCAGATAGGGGTGGTATGCCATCAACCTATTGAGGGTTTGGTACCTCAATCATCTCGGATGAGGGTTGTATGCCATCAACCAATTGAGAGGTTGGTATCTCAATTGTCTCGAATGAGGGCAGTATGCCATCAACCAATTGAGGGGTAGGTACCTCAATCACCTAGATGGGGGTGGTATACTATCAACAAATTGAGAGGTATGTACCTCAATCACTTCTAAGGGGTGGTCTACCTTAGATTCGAAGTACTAAGTTGCTTGGTCTATGATGATGGTCTATTCTCTTCATATGTAATATGTTCTATATGTAAGCATGTATACTTCAAGTATCATTCATGCATGCCATATTGTTATATGTTCATCTATTGCCTAATTATGCATTTTGACTATGTTGCCCATCTATTGTAGTATTGCATCCTACATACTTAGTACATTTAAATGTACTAACACATACTTTTGCCTATATCATATAACCATGTAGGAATCGGAGCCGCACTTGGTCATCCTCTTCCTCCACGTGGCTAATACGATTTCTCTACAAATCAAGTGGTGAGTCCTCAACTTCGGGGAGAATGTCCTGATCTTATGCTGTGTATAAAGTCTCTCTTTCCTTTTTATTGTATGCTTGACTATGAGGGTGAGCCCGATTGTTTGTCTTGTCCCTTGCTAAGTTCTGTGTCTAGAGGTGTTGTTGGGCATAATATATATTGATTCTATGAGCCTTGACTCTCTTTAACTTTATGATGTATTATGCTACGAAAGATGTCCCTTAGCCCCGATTATCCCTATTTACTTTCTATTATTGTCATTTTATTGCTTCTGTGACCAAGGATGTGTAATGATATGTTAAGAGGCTTTCTTGGGGTCCCTTTGGGTTCCCTATGTGCCATCTCACATCTAGGATATAGGCTTGGGTCGTGACAGACCAACAATCAATCCCACATTGTTTAGCTAATGAAGAAGATTCAACAAGAAATTTGGTGATGAAATAGCCCTTCCTTGATCCCCAGGCTTAAATTCCCACTAGAGTTCTTTGAGAGAACTTGAGAGAATTTTCAAATTGGAGGAATGAATTTTAATGAGAGGAATTAGGTTTAGGTCATTAAGAAGTCTTTAGGTAGCATAGGAATTCATAAAAGACACTTAGAATGATCCATAATAATGAAAACACCATTAACGAAATGAGTTAAAAAATTGAAAAAACGTCGCCTCATGGAGGACTATACGATCAGTGAGATGTTATACGGACCGTATACTTGTCTGTGATCCAACACTTGGGAAAATTCACTTGATGATGGTCTGAAATGATAATCATATACTTATAATTTTTTAACGAAATCACTCCCACGGAGGGCCATATGGGTCGTACAAGGCCATATGGGCCGTATGGTTGCTTGCACTACCTCTCTTAGAAAATCTTCCATGATACGACCCATATGGTTGCTTGCACCACCTCTCTTAGAAAATCTTCCATGACAAAGTTTGGATATGATGATTCAATACTTTGAAATATTTCACTTCGGAAGCCATAGGAGAGGCCATACAGACTGTACCACCTTGTACGAATTGCATACTTAGCCGTAACCCTGTACATGGCCCAAATTATGAAATTTCAAGACTAAGGCTACCACATGGCCCTCCACACAGTCTATGAAGCCTCACATGGCCCATGTGTGGTCCAAGTGTGGCATGCCTTTGTTCAAAACTCCACGATCAATCTCCAACACCTCACAGAAGGGTAAGGGTCACTCCAAGGAGGCCTTAATACCATTCGTATAGCCTCACATAGACCGTGAAGGCTCCCATGGAGTGTCATCTTGGTCCAAAACTTATTGAAACTAAGATTTGCAAGAGCCAATGAGGTCATACAATGTCCGGGGTCCTTACATTAAGTGCTACAAACTTAGCAAGTTTAGAATCTTAATTGTCGTCCACGAGCCCCATTCACGGCTCATTATTTTATCTACGGACCGTAAAGTTGGGTAATGGACTAGAATACACAACTTTTTACTCATCGAAATGGATTTTGTGAGTCCGTATACAAGTCATGGCATAGGCCACAACCTGTGGAACCAATTGTAGAACCACTTTTCTCCCCTTTCTGCCTTGGTTAGCTACTATAACCCTGTTCCTGCACATCCTCAACCAAACAAACTACCACCCTATAATTCTCCAATTTGTGAGTCCTAAATTAATTAAAATAAGAAAATTAAGCTATGTGTCCAAAAAGCAAAACCAAAAAAAATACATGAAAGTTTTATCAAATATCTTGGGGTTGTTTCCCATGTAGCGCCTGATTTTGTGTCGTGGCACGAGCTAGACAACTTGGTTACTCAGACTTCACCAAGTGCCCATGCTTCCACCTTCATATCATCTTATCTCTTTATAGACTGGTAAATATCAAAGATAACTTCTTCGTCGTTCACTCTAAACTTGAGTTGGCCTGACACTGTGGCTACTAGTGCTCATCTAGTGGCTATGAAGGGCCTTCCCAAGATGATTGGGACTTTGAAGTCTACCGCACAATCCAAAATTCATGAAGTCTTCAGGGAATATGAACTTTTCCACTTTGAAGAGATTGTCGTACAATATCCCTACAAGCTTTTTCACTTTTCTGTCAGCCATCAACAACTGCATGCTTGTTGGTATAGGGGTTACCAAGCCTAATTTTCTTAAATAGTATGCCTTCATGAAATTTACATCTTCAATTGTGCAGGTTATGGTGAATGCTTCGGGGTCCTCTTTTTTCTGCACTATGGACCTTGAGAGAGTTCTTGGCTCATCGTTCTCTTTTTCGTCATTAGGTCCTTCATGATCTTGGAATACTTGGGCATACTCTCTAATGCCTCAATGAGGAGAATATTGATAGTTAGCTGCTTCAACATGGAGATGAAGTGTTGACACTTACCTTCCTCCTCCTTCTTCTCGAGTCTCTGAGGTAAAGGAGGTGGATGCTAGGTACGAGTTTCAATTTCTTTGGTGCAATCATT
Source organism: Solanum sejunctum (assembly GCA_025642045.1). Taxonomy (NCBI): domain Eukaryota; kingdom Viridiplantae; phylum Streptophyta; class Magnoliopsida; order Solanales; family Solanaceae; genus Solanum; species Solanum sejunctum. The sequence continues at coordinate 9,211 of JAOTQJ010199075.1, read as the reverse complement.
GCATCGCTCAACCCATCTTTGGCTTTTGCATCCCTAGCCTTTACATCTTTGTTCTCTATCATCTCCTTACGAACCTCATCATCATCTACCTACATTGCTTGGTAGATAGTATGCTTACCACCTTGTCTCATTATTGCCATACATTAACCATCATTCTTTGGATTTTGCACTGTGTTTCTTGGCAATGTACCCTTTTGACACTAGTTAAACTATGTAGACATTTGACCAAATTATTACTCTAACTACTTGATAGCCATAAAATGAGACTCGATATTCCAGTTAATGCTTGAGATATCAATTTTTATCCCCTTCAAGGTTTCATCTTGTGTGTCCTTCTTCTTCAACAATCTACCGAATATCTCCTCAATTCCCAAACTACTAGCCTTAGAATCATGATTATGTGGTGGCACATATGGACCATTTCTTTATCTATCTCTGCAACCCCAATCACCATCTCTATCTTGTCCTTTATTTTTGTAATAATATTCTCCTTCGTTGATGTTTCTGTAAGCATTTTGTTTTTTGAAGTTCCAACCTTGATTCCCTTGACCTTGGCACCAATAGTACTGATTGGACCCTTGGGAATTGGTCCCGAAGACCCCACTATTCAATCAGTCAAAAAGTAACTGTCCTCCTCATAATTGGGCTCCATATGTATGGGTCCTCATGTCAACTGATGATTCACTGTATTTACTTATTCTTAACTCTATTTCATCAACAACCCCTTATTAGCATTAATTTAAGCCAAGTTTTGCATCATCTCTTTATGAATCTTAGACTGCTCTCTTATTTGGTACTAACAGAGAAGGAGCTTTAAGTAGTCGACTTATCTCTCTAGCCTCATGCATAGTTTGTCTTTGCCACCTTTTCTAGTCATTCAACTACAATCAGAAATGGACAATCTAAGAATGAGCCTCCTATTATGGTGTCAGCCATAACTTTGCAATTATCATGCTTGATAGAGGATCTATACTAAGGAATTATCAACAATCTTATGGTCTGGAACACTCCTCAAGCACTTTGTAAATATCTCCCTTGTAGTATTAATCGAATCACCTAGCAATTGCTCAAAGTTGTTGATTTGATCCTTCCGCTTTAGCTTCATTAAGCTAGAAAGAAACCTCTCCAAAAAGGCTTTTTACATTTCAGCCCAAGTGGTGATAAAACCCTGTGGGAGTTCTGATAACCATACTATCGCTTTGCTTGTTAGAGACAATGGGAAGACATAGAGCCCATCATCCATGGACAGATTTTGGTTTCCCATCATACTCTTGTACATAAAGAAAATATTCTGTAGATGGTTATGTGGATACTCTGATGATAAGCCTACAAACAACCCTCTATTTTGCAACATCTGCAATAACCCACTCGAAATAACAAACTTCGTGTCTTCTAGTAAAGGAGGTAACACAATAACTCTGGTGAAATCCACTGTAATAGGGCCAAGCCTATATTGATTCTATGTATTAACAACAATTTGAAGATCCTGTTGTGGTGGATTCACATCCTCAAGAGGTGGTGGGTTATCATTGTTAAGATTTTATGCAGGACTTGCATGATTATTGGAATTGTCCTAGGCCATTCTTCTTAATGCTCCCTTGATCTCTGGATCAAATGGAGTTAAGGGATTGCCTCTACTATGAGTACTGGACATACACTACTCCTGTATGCTAGAACAAAAAAATGCAATAAGAATGTAAAATATGGAAAATAAAAATTAATTAATAAATCACACTAATTAAACCAGTCTAAAAGTCATATTTCATAGCAATGACACAAAAATTTGATCCATGCCCAAAATACACCTCTCAATGGAGATATTAGCGATCACAGTCAAATATAGAACCTAACAATGGTTAGGATTGATTTTACAAGGAATATGGTCTAGACCTAGAGTAATTATGAGAAATTAGATTGAATTAATCTACTTATCTCTCAAAAATAGGGTTTTTTTGTGAAATGCAATAATTAAACCTAAACTAGAATAAAATCGTCAAGTGCAAGTGTTGATAAATCAGTGAGAGAAATAACTATTTTATTATATTCCCCATAAATTCCTAACTCAGTATAGCCAAATAATCATAACCTTTTCTAGTGTGTAGCATGCAAACCTAGTAAGTTATGTTTACCTAATCCATTGATCCAGATGAGAGGAAAATTTCACTATGTGATTTAATCCATTCTGATAGTGTTCCATTACTAACCCATAACTTTTGTTCCAGTACAACCATCCCTTAATCAGGTTAGGTTGATTAGACGAGAGAGATCATATAAAATCTTATTAATTATTCCTTATCTCAGTCATTACCCCCTTGATTCAGTAAGTAAGAATTAGGCAAGTTCTAAGATTGGCCATCGTTAAAAAGCATTCTAATCGAAGATATAATTAATCTACACATGCACACTTTCTAAGGATTATGGATTATTCAGTTTTTGTTAGTTCTTCATGGATCCTACAACCCTAGTTGTGGATTTATCTACTCATGATTGTTGTAGATGAAAGAATCATGTTATGGAATACATAATTAAACACTTACAATAATGAATTGAAGAATAAGAAAATCTAAAATCTCAACGAAAATCACAATGTTATAACCCAAATGTAATGTAAAAAGAAATCTTTAAGAACATAGTAATAATTACAAGTAGCAAAGTCTCAATGTTCTGACTACTCTCTCCTGTTCGTCCTCTAAAAAGAAATAAAAAACCTACTTATAATTAGGTAAAAACCAAATCCATAATTATATAGAAAAACTAAAAACAGGGCACTTGGATGAACAAGGTTATGGGCCATAGATAGAATCACGGCCCGTACTTGGGGCTTCATAATCTGCATTTTCCCAAAACTATATTCTATAAATGGACTAATCCTATAGTCCATCTTATGATTTATGACTTGTAAGGGGTCTCGTCAAATAATTATTCAAAATATTGATCCTCCAAGCACAATCTTATCTACAACCCATCACTTGACTTATGGCTCGTAGGAGCTCTCATTTGATAATAGTTCAACAATATTTTCTGATCTTCAACATATAAACTCACATACGGGCCATCAAAGAATCTAAGGCAAATTTGACAACCCGTAACTTCAAGATCTAAAAATCAACCCTTCACTAGATTTGACCTATGAAACCAACCTACGACCCATGGAATAAACCACGACCTTTTGAAGACTCCGTATGTACTCAAAAACCTAAAATTTTCAGCATATCAAACTTACTAACATCATTTTGAGAACACACAAAATTTAAAGTTTAAAGCATTAAAAGTGCTGTATTTTAGCAGCACGTCAAGAATCTAGGCTCAAATTATGAAAAACTTGGTATTAGAGTACACGATTTTGAAGTGGTCCTTTGAGTGCAACTTACCATATCAAATAGGGTCTTGTTTATGGTTTTGAAGCATTCCACAATTATAAATGGGAGACTTTGAGGTATTTAGGAAACTTTCCCTTCTTTCATGAGTTATTTCGTGCCTTAGAGTTATCCCAAGATTTTTCTTATGTAATGTATTGTTCTTTGCGATTTTCTAGATCATGCCTCCTAGGAGAGTATCTCCACCAAGAGATGTGAATGAGGACCAAGTTCCTCTTGCCCCAAAGAAGATACGATTTCTCATGTGGAACTTTTGGCCGCTTTCACCATGTTGCCTCAAGCTATAGCCAACCAAGTTAATTGGGATGTCATCCTTCCTCTACAAACGCGTATCCTGACAAATAGGATTTTGGACTTTATGAGAATGAATCCACTTGAGTACCATGGCTCAAGGTAGATATGGACTAGGTGGAGTTTCTAGATAAGACATTAGATTATTGCAATTATTGGGGTACCACAAAATGAAAAGGCCGAGCTTATGGCCTATCAACTCAAGGGCATCTCCAAAGTATGGTATGATCAATGGGTATATGAGAGGGTGATGGAGTGGGAGAAATTGCTTAGGAAGAGTTCAAGGGTACCTTTCTAGACTAATGGTTTTTCTATTGGAGGTGAGGGAGGCCAAGGCCCAAGAGTTCATCATGCTCTACTAAGAAAATATGAGTGAGAGGAGTTTTCTCTCAAATTCACCAAGTTATCAATGTATGTGCTATTCATGGTTACCGATCCAAGGGAAAGAATGAGCACGTTCATCTCCAGGGTGTCAGACTTGATTTCTATGGAGTGTAAAACTACCATGCTCGTGAAGGAAATAGATATATCTTGGCTCATAAGCTATTTAGAAAAAATTGAAGATAAGAAGTTGAGGGAGTGTGCTAGGGAGTCAAAGAGGGTTCAGATAGAGGGTGGTGGATTCTCCCACCAAATGGCTAGAAGTAATAGACATTGCAAGTTCTATGGTGTCCAAAATCTAGTGGGTCAAGGTCTAACCAACGTTCCTCCTCTAAATTTCAACAAAGATAAGGGGTTCCACCCCAAGGTACAATGAGGTCTAGGTGCCCATGCTCGTCCAATGTGTAAGAACTGAGGAAGATATCACCACAGTGAGTATTCGGTTGGTTCCAATATATGCTATAGCTGCGATAAGATCGGTTATCATGCCAAATGTGTAATGGTAGTGGTGCTTAGACTCAAGAACAAGGAGTGCAAAGTAGGCATGCTCAAGGAGGTGCCCAACGCAGCAATCACTTCTATGCTTTACATGTTAGGCAAGAGCTAGAAGTGACTCAGATTGTTGTCACAAAAATGTTGCAAGTTTTCAATTATGATACATTACTCCCTTCCTTGCAAAGAGATTTGACGTATACACCAAAGTCTAACTTAAACCATTTGAGGTTTGTACTCCCCTGGGTGAGTTGGTTATTGCTAGAAAAATCTATAGAAATTGTCCTGTGTCATCTTGTATAAAGTTATTCGTGCGATCTTATAGATCTTATAATGGTCGATTTCAATGTCATTCTTGGGATGGATTAGTTACATGCCTATTATGAATCCATTTATTGTAGGACCTGTAATTCCCTAATAAGATCATTCTTGAGTCGGACGGTAGCAAATCGGTGTGTAAAGGTTGATTTATTTCCTACCTTAAAGCTTGTAAGATGATCTCTAGGGGGTATGTCTATAACCTATTAAGGGTTAAAAATATTACTTATTAGGTTTCTTCTCTTGAGACGATTGTCGTTATCAATGAGTTCCTCAATATTTTTCCTAAAGATATCATGCCCAAAGTTCTGTTAAGGTGGACTAGCACCTGTTGCTGATAAGGCTAGAGAGAACCAACTTGTATCCATAAAATTTCAATACATATTATAAGGAATTTATTCATTCAACATCCTTTCAAGAAAGTCAATAGTAATAACAAGCCAAAAGGAAATGCATATGACAAGGAAGTTGGGGCCACGTTGCCTAAAGTACAAGACATGACCACACTTTAAGTTTCATAGTCTACAAAGCCTCTAGGTAAGGAAAAGTATTTGATAAGGGTCAGGATAGTCCTTACCTTGACTGACTATGCAATACAAAAATATAAGCTCTAGATGCACAAAGCTCCAAAGCAATCTGGAGCTTGGTAACAATAGCTGGATATCCTGTACTCCTACTGGGGAGAGCTACTAGTACCTGTACCTGCAACATGAAATATAGCTCCCTCGTAATAGACTTCAGTATGAGAAAATATACTGAATATGTAAGGCAGGAAAAACTAATATGAAGTCCAACTCAAATGAAAATATGCACTGGTGTAAGATAAGAGACCACCTTTAATTATATTGGGGGGACCATGTACTTTATGTTCTTTTTATTACTTTACCTTTACTGTATAATCTGTGCACAATATATAATACTAATGACCAACTGACCAGTAAATCTATATAAGGATTGGCTCTGGCTAGGCTTTTCCTTTCACCCCTTGGGCTATCTCTCGTGATAGGATTGACCCTGGCTAGGTGATTTTGCACCCCTCAGGTTACCATCCATCAATAAGTAATATACTTTACCTTTGAATTACCTTTGAGATAATTCTTTTGGTGGTCACAATATTGGAGCTGTAGGACTATAGATATAGCATGTGCATGTAAATAATCATACAAGACAATTTGACAACGAAAAAAGTATGTTACATAAATAATAAAATGCGTATGAGATGAAATAACTCGTGAACTTTATTTAGCAACAAGAACCTATGTAACTTGGTATCCACGTATGTATGCAAATTTGAAGGTCACTGGGCGGATATGGACATGTGAAAGAGTGGAGACACAGTTAATAGTTGTGTCGGAGTTGGTAAGTGCCTTTATATGCCAAGGAAGAATCTAGATTTCATGCCAAGTAATACGAAATCAAGTAGCCTTACATACCTTATTATACCATCTCGACATTACCTCAAAATAATATATTTTTCCTCCAAATATTTATCTACAATAGAGTAGGCGATACGATTGGTATTAGCAACTAAGTAACACTTCTTGGCAGTCCAATCTTATAAAAAAGTAACATCCTGGCAGCAAGCTTGTATTTAGAGACCCAAAGACATTCTTTCAACCTTTCCAATTATAGTCATATTTTCTAATAACCATTCTTATGCACATGTAATATACAACTTATTTCATATGCTTAGTAGTCTTACAGTAGCTCATAAGGCACAACACATAATAACTATGCACAACATACAATTAGGCAACATAATATTACGTCCCTTTTCTATATTACGACGTCAACAATTCCAAACCTTTACAAAATTCAACCAAACTGATCCCACAATATTTATACATAAAAATAGTCCTAAAACAGTTCAAAACCATTCATCAAAATAGGTGGAGGCTGTGAGACCATAGTCCTCAATCAATCAGCCTATAATTTTTATAAACAACACACTTAGGATAACACATTAAACCTCGATTGTTTACATATAACCAAACAGTGTAACGACCATTATACAACACTACAAAATAGAAACAAATTAAGAAAAGCAACCTTGTTTTATAATCAAGAAAACCAAGAAGAGAAAAGATCCCAAATAAACAAGAAAAGCATATAATAACCCTTTGAACACATGCTGTCCAAAAGTTTTAGCATATATCTAACCAACATAGTCTCTTGTTTTTTCATGAAGAAACCTTACTAAATACACAACTATAATCACTTACCTTTACCACAAAGGTTTAGGGCCTCCTTAATAACCCTAAAATCTTCTTATGGATGCTTTACAAAGTTAAGAAAGAATAACAAAGAACCTTTGTGAAAGCTGAAATTTTCCAAATCGAAGAATGACTTAAAGCAGCTGCTTGTAACCACTTTTAAAGAATTACTTTGGCTTACTTTATTTTATATTTTAGGACTTATTTTATCAAGTTAGTAATGTATCATTTTTTTCCCTTTCACTTGGACCTTATTGGGTTGCAAACTCATGGGCCTTGGCTGCCCATTTTTCCGCTTTCTACTTACTTAGTTTGGGCCTAAATCATTAAGATGTGATGTACTTAGGCCGTGTTACTATTCTTCTTGGGATATCAATATTTTCCATTTACAATGCTAAAATGTGGGCTCAAGTTACACCCTTAACACAGACTTTATTCATTATCGGACTTGGACAAATTCGGCATTGGGCCTCATCTCCATCTAGCCAGCAAGTTTAAGCTAAGCAAGTAGGTGAATCACTTGCTTGCTTCCTAAGTCCTACAAGCACCTCAATTCTCTCACTTTATTTAAGGCTACAATCTCCTCAATTTGACTTAAACTTATATACACTCGACCCTCTTAAGTGTTAGATGCACATATCGCCCTCTAATATGAGATTCAAGCACTTTTAAAAATAGGCGCTAATTTGATAAAGCCATATCATGTTTCATGTACATAGGACAAGTAGATATAAGGTGTGGGGTGTTATATTCCCCCTTAAGAACCTTAATCCTTGAATGTTAGCATAATTAGATAGCTTAACCATGTACAACATAATAATCGTTCAAACAAACGTACCTACTAAGGCCCTAATTTTGCATTGTGCACTTCCTCTTTCGCTTCAAATAAGTAAGGGTATTTTGATTTAGTTGCGTCCTCAACCTCCCATGTTATCTCTTCTGCTTGCTTACTTACATTTTGGACTTTCTGCTTTACATACTTGGTACGCATTTCATACTGACCCCCTTCCTTCGGGGGGTGCGTTCATGCCTGCAGGTTCAGATAAACAGGCTAGAGGGCTGTCTTCTTAGGATGCTTGCCTACCATTGAAGTGTTCCCTTGCCTCAGGAGCAGTCTGTTGGTATATACATGTTTTTTAATTTTTTGTACTTTGCATTTGTATATATTCGAGGGTATGACGGGGCCTTGTCCCATCTTATGATCCAGTTTATGTGTCTAGAGGTCTGTGGATACATGTTGGTATAGGAACTGTGTTGGTGTGACATCGTTTCTATGATATGTTTATTGGGTAATTCTGCCGCAGCGATGACCTTGTCGGCCAGTATATATATGTATAGTGATGTTTGTTGTTGTTGGGTTCGCTGTTTTCAGGTGATGCTAGTCAGTAAAACACAAGGGTATCGAATTTCTTAATTGGATTATTGATTAGGAATGAATTTTCGAACATTTGACTACGTACCATTGAATGATTTAGTCGCACACTTGAAAGATAGCCCAAAAATGGCTTCCACAACTCCGAAAAGAGAATTTCTATATCTTGCATCTACTTAAATTAATAGTGAGATTTGAAAAATTCCTTAGTTATTGTGAATGGAAATCCGGTTTAGTGTTTATCTAAAACTGATTTGAATTTCAGATATGTTGTTAAGGAAGCAACCAGTCGGCCGCAGAGGAAGGCCTGCAGCAATAGATGGGGCCTGACGTGGTCGGGGAACTACTCGGGCTCGTGATCAGTCGGAGCGAGAGACCATATACCCGACAGTGAGTTTGGTTACCCTACAAGCCCCAGAGGGCCAGGCATCAGAACCTCCGACTCCCGAGCCAGGCGCAGAAATCGGGGAGCTGTGGGGGGCAGTGCAGTTAGTGACTCAGATTGTGGCCCGCCAGGCCCACAGACAGGAACCGAGGATTAGTCAGGCAGCCCATCAAGATAGTTCTCGGGCCCATGAATTCTTGGCTTGTGGGCCACCAGAGTTTTTTGGGTCCTGTCACGACCCAACCCAGGGGCCGTGAATGGTGCCGATAGGACACCGCGTCAACCACTTATACTGAATCTTTGCCTACGACAGCTAAGGAATTTCACAAAAATTTCGACAGAGTTTCCTCTGTTTTATTGACTAACCCACCTGCAAACAGCG
>JAOTQJ010199035.1:0-20296 GCA_025642045.1 Solanum sejunctum | reverse complement strand
ATTAATTAATTAAATAATAAATAATTATAATGCAATCATGATATTTATGTACTAAATGTGGATAATGAAGAATCTGAAATAACCTATAATTTTAATTTGTAATAAATAAGGGCAATGAAGAGTTGATGAAAGATATTCACCAACAACACTATATATGTTCTCTTCTTCATCCAAATTTGTGATTTAGTATAACCTTATAACCAAGCTTTTACTTATTATAATTATATATTATATATGTTCTCTTTTTCACCAACTAACCAAATTATGGGATTTCATTATACAAATTGGGGTAATGAAGGTTACATCCTAAATTTCAACAACATTAATATATATAATTGGGGTAATGAAGGTTCTATCATCCAATTTGTGATTTTGATAGTGCAAGCAAGAATTAGAAAGCTTCTACGTTTGGTTAGTAGGCGTAATTTGTAAAATTTTCATTATCAATTTGTTATGAGAAGAATGCTTACTAATTCATGTATTTGTATTCTTTGTTATTTCATGCATAATCATCTTCTTTTTTTTGTTGTTGAGAAATATGTAAATTGTCATAGTTACAAGATAAATTTCTTCGGACTAAATTGTAAGTGAATTTTAATTTTTTCATATTTTTATTTTTTTGAGCTTTCAAATGTAACTTTGTAATTGGTTATTATATTTTCTCATTCTTTAGCCATTCCACTTTTAGATATAAATATAATACAATTAATAATCCAAATTTACATTTATAATAACCATTATGAGAATAAGCATCTTGAATCCTGCTTACAATTAGGCCCATAAAAAGGTAAGTCTTTGATTAATAGTTATAGCTATGTCTTTTTCATTGTTTGATGATCATTTATCTTTTTAAAAAAACATGTAATCTAAAATGCCTAAAAGATTCATGTACATTAACTGAACATTATATTGAATTTTATTGTATTAGAATTTATATTTAATTTTTATATATAGATCCTTTGATATAGTTCAAGACATATGGTGTATCTTTATTTGTGATATAGTCATGCTCTCTTTTCTATTTATTTTTTTTATCATTTTAAAGAATATGTTTCTATACATATGAAACATTTTGTCTATAGAAGTCTATTTTCAACAAAATGTAATTTAATCAATATGATAATATTTTTTTGCATATATTTTAATGCCATATCATTATTTATTATTCCTTTTTTTTTCTGTTTGCACTTGTACTTTTTTCTATACATGTTTTTATAGAATTTTAACTAACTTATCTATAAAAATTCACATGGAACACACATGCAAAGCACATGCCCAGAAACTTGTATAGTTAAATGTGTTTATCTTGTGTTTCACTAGCCAGCATCTCTACAGCAGTTGCATATGTTGATGTCCCTGTGTTACTACTTGTAGTTGGATTTGTCTGTCTATTTTCTGATGATTTTATTGACTTAATATACAATAAAACAAAGGAAAACTTTTAGTTGTTTCAGTCTTCATCCTGTGTCAAACTGTAATATATGTAATATTTTAAGAATATATGTGATATTGTAAGCTTACTTCTTTCTATTAGGTGCCGCCACTAGAATCAGAATAGGTTATGGTAAGACTAGAGGGAAAGGTCTTGAGAAAATGAAGGCGGCTTTGGGATGCAAGACAAAAATAGAGATCCCAATTGGTAAAGGAAGGGTAACTAAACTAGTTCGATCAGCTAATTAAACTGTCCAATGAACTAGGGATCGTTGCTCGAAACGTTTTTTTGCTTCCAAACAAGTGGAAAGAACTCACAAGAGAGGGCAAAGATTCATCACTAATTAGATGCTAGGTAAGGATTCTGATAGTGATTATATTGAGTTCTTATTTTGGGTGCTGCTATATTTCATCCATCTAATTTTTTCTGGGAGAACTACTTGGTTATCTATCCCTATCGATATCTAGTAGTAAGTTCACTAATAGTCTCTTTTGCTTTGTTTCCCATTTTCTTTTGAAAAAAAATAATGAGAATTTATCACTAACAACTAACAAATGAGAAAAACAAACAACTAGCACATCAGATCAACTACTTGATACTACAATAAAAACTAATGGTATATACTCATTCATTCATTCAAGCTTCCAACCTAAAATCTTTCTTCAGGATCATGCCACGACCCAAGTCTAGGGCCTAGATGTGACACGGTGAATGAAAACCCGAAGAGGATCCACAAACAAGTATCTTAAGCATGGATAGTGCATCCTTGGTTTCGCAAAAGCAATAAGAGATAAATAAGCACATAGCACATAATTTTTAAGGGAAGCGGGGCTTTGGACTCACGCTATGGGGGTGTGATAGGGAAGAGGATAAACATGATTCACATAGCAAATAAATCAAAGGGGTGGGTATGTATGACTCGCGCTATGGGGGCATTTAGTGACTTCGAACTTCCAACTTGTCAACATAGCAAACATTCACCACAAAAAGGATAAGGCACTACGGTCAACGTCCAATAATACATAGATATAATAAGGGTCGAGCTCATAAATACAACCCATGTATCCAGTCACACCTCTAACTATGAATAGAGTGGGGGCCAATACATCTCCTGGGCTCACCCTCAAAGATAGTATTCCAAAATAGAGTAGTCTAAATGAAAGCATAAAAGCAGATGGATGTTATCCCCGGAGTGGAGGACTCACCAATAACAATCTTCGAACAACTGTCTAGCCACGAAGAGGAGGATGGATAGGAGCTATGGTCCCTGCATGGTTAGATTATATAGGTAAGAGTATGCATTAGTACATAGAATGTACTAAGTATACGGGGTGTAATGCAACAAGAAAAAGTCATAATAATCGAGATGCATAATAGTAATCAATGGACAGAAGCTCAATATGACATGTATAAGTTATGATTAAGTTAAAATATGCGTGAAGATAGTCAAACTTGAATAATATATCATAAGCTTAATTATAACTTACATAACTTATAGAACAGTAGAACATGGCATGGGTAGTTCATCCAAATACCTTACACTAGAGGATGAGGAATATAGTTTAGGTCATAACCCCTTCTAGTAGGTATTGTATAATACATAAGGGTGAAGATATAGCTTAGGTCATAACCCCTTCATGTAGGACCTCTATGGTGCATAGTATTAAATAGTACATGAGGGTGAGGAATATAGCATAAGTCATAACCCCTTCATGTAGTCACTAGATAGTGCATAGTATTAAATTATACATGAGGGTGAGGAATATAGCATAAGTCAGAACTCCTTCATGTAGATATTTGCATTATACTAAAGGGTGAAGAATACAACTTAGTCGATAACCCCTTTTAGTAGGTGTTAAATTTATATGAGAATAAACATTGCATAAGAGCTCAATAATTCATTTGCAGATCATAGAAACTTCCCATAAGTTCAATACATGCTTAGGAGCCCATAACTTATCATACAAGCACTTGTCTTGCAAATCATGCAATAGCTTCCATCAACATAATATTCATAGTCAAGCAAACTTAGTCAAATAGTGATACCCCATAACTCCATGCACTTATGCACCCATGTTTCAAGCCTCATTTGTTCAAGTGGGGAGTGTATTAGAGTCATGAGAGGCTTCTAGTACTTAGACGAGTTCAAGACTTCCCTTTAAATTGAGTTTTGGGTGTTGGTTTGTGTAAGGGTCATTTTTTAATGATTATAACTTTTAGCACACAACGAACAGGATGACTTATGACATACCAAATGAAATCTCTTTGATTTATCTTTCCAACGCACTTGGTTTCACCTCCTTTAGTGTTCGGAGTCAAAAGTTATGGTCATTTTACTAAAGACTTCTAGTGCAAAGTTGCACTACTAGACCATTGTTATGGGTCGTAAGTCGGGGTACGGGTCGTATTTCGGGCTCGTAGTGATTTCTATAAACTCTAAAATTGAGCCCAGGGGTTATAGGAAGGGTGTTACGGGTCATAGTACTATTTATGGGCCGTAACAGGGCCCATAATGGTTGTTCGACAGCTTTTTAGGAAATGTTATTTTGGTCCTTTCTCACCCTTTCTAAGCTCTAGATTCACGTTTTTATACTAATTTAAGGTCCCAAACTCTTAAGTTCATCATTTTATTGCCAAAATACTCTATTACGTCCCCAAACCATTTTCAAATCCCCCATTCAAATTCAAGGAAACTCAAGAACATGTTTTTGGTTTCAAAACCCCATTCCAAGATTCAAGTCTTTTTCAACTCATTTTCAAGAATTCAAAATCTAAGGTATATGGGTTTCAACCATTGGGTCCTTTCACCCATGGTGTCCAACCTTCCTTTTTACATAAGTTACATGTTCCTAAGTTGATTTACTTATGGGTCTTACTTATTATAAATTTGATTATAAACTATGTTGGAATTTAATAAAAATGTGACTATTTAAGCATGTTTTGAGCTATGAATCTATGACATTATGTGATTTGATGAAGGGTTATGATGTATCTTGCATTAGGGTATTACCAAGTGTTGGTGGATGATTTTACATTGATTTTGCTCACATGATTTCACTCTTGAATTGCATGGTTTTGTACTAGTATTGCACACCACCAAGTATTTGATAAAATATCTGGTTATAGATTATTGGGTTATTGAAGGTCTAATGTATGACTTATGAGTTAAATGACTTTATGATGATGAAAGAAAAATGTATATGAGTTGTTTGCTTGAAAAGTATCTATATTGTTGTGAGTTGACCATACCTAGTTGAGGAGGGGTAAATTGCCTCAACCATTTAGATAGCGGGTCGTATGCTCATTAACCAATTGAGGAGTTGATTCCTCAATCACTTGAAATGGGGGTGGTCATGCATATCAACCAATTGGGGGTTTGATTCCTCAATCACTTTCGATGAAAGGTGGTCATGCCCGTCAATGAATTGAGGAGTTGATACCTCAATCACTTTGGATGGGGGGTGATCATGCCCATCAACTAATTAGGGGTTGATTTCTTAATCACTTCCGAGGGGTGGTCTAACTTGAATTTCGAGTACAATGTTTGCTTGGTCTATGATGATGGTCTCTTTCTACAGATGTATTATGTTTTATATAATCATGTTTTACTTCAAGCATCATTCATAAATGTCATATTGTTACTATGCTCATCCATTGCCTATATTTACGCATTTTGATTACATTGCTTATCTCTTATTGCATTGCATCCTACATACTTAGTACATTCCAACATACTAATGCATACTCTATGCCTATATTATGTTACCATGTAGGAATCAGAGCTCTACCTGACCATCTTCCTTCTCCACGTGGCTAGTACTATCTTCAAGCAAGTTTGTTGAGTCCTCAATTCTGGGGACAATGTCTTTGATATTATGATATATAAAGACTCTCTTTCTTTTTATGTATGCTTTTGACTATGAGGGTGAGCTCAGAAAGTTGTCTTGGCGCCCGCTAAATTCTAAGCTAGAGGTGTTATTGGACAAGTTATGTAATGATACTTAAGCTTTGACTCTCTTAACTCTTGTATGTATTTAAGCTATGAAAGACTCCATTAGCCCCCTTATCTTTACTTCATGATCTCTTCTTGATGTTTACTTGCTTTCATGACCAAGGATGTGTAGTTATATGCTAAGAGGCTTGTTTAGGGTCTCTTCAGGTTCCCCATTCGCCGTGTCACGTCTAGGCCGTAGGTCTAGGTCATGACACAAACATGGCAGGTATGCGTACACATGCTTAAAATTATGCAATTTAGGAGTGTAAGGCAAGAAAGAGTAAAAACAATTCATTTTAAAGTCATTCGAATCAACCCACCAAGATTATAGTAAAAGTCCCAATTTGGATAACATGAAATCCATCTTATAAGTTCCCAACATTCCATAGTTTTCATAGTTCATATTATGCATAGCTTCCATAGATGAAAATCAATTCATGGAGTAAGCTTTTAATAGTTATTTATGCATATCTAATCAATACTTGAAGAATCCAAACTCCAATCGTATTTATAATGCATAATAAATTCTATCTATAGAGTATTTAATCTTAAAATAATCAAATTTGATAAAGAGGGAAGGTTTGACATCAGGGGTGGAAGGATCCCATGAATGAAGCCCACATACCTAAATCATGGAACTTCTTGGAATAGATTTCAGGAAGACTTGAAGCTTGGAGTGGGGTTTTGAAGTCCAAAGCTTGTTCTTGAGATTCTTGAATTTTAATAGGGTATTGGTTGATGTTCTTAAGAGGATTTGAGAAAGTTTTGTGAGTTTTGAAGTTGTAAAATGTCTAAGGAAGAGATTTTTCATGTTTAAATGGGCATTGGGTTATTATCCAAATGCCCTTGAACGAAGATGAAAAAATAAGGAAAATATTGCACTAGTCCGCGCCCCAGGTTCAACGCGAACCAATCGCGGAGGGCCTTTTTTACACTAATCCACCCCTAGGCAGTGTCGCGCCTAGGGCACGGATGACACTATTTTGGGCCTCCATTATGAAAATAATTTTATGCTACGGGGCTTCTAAAAATTGAGGGTCACCATTTTCCTACATAATTTGTCCCCTTAACAACAATATGAAGTTGAATTTTTGAAATCTTGCATAGATTTTGAAATATTCAAGAAATAGACTATAGGGCTTTTGAAAGCACATGAGAGGTGTTACAATATCTCCCCCTTAGGAACATTCATCCCCGAGTGTAAATAAAACATATGTAAGAGGAGTGATTAGGAAACTTTCAGCCCGGCAGGATGCAATAAATTCACTTAAACATCATTCTCAAAAGTTTCAAGCATATACATCAAGAATCACCAAAACTTATTACCATGAATATGTACGCATACAAAAAATGGCATGAGGGTTGGAACACAAGACTTGAAATCATAGATAGGACTTAATTTGTTACGTTAGGCTTAAATTGAGTGAAAGATGTATGGATATCACCTTTTCATGTTCGTTTCGACTTCCTAAGTGACACTATCACCCTGTTGATTCCTCCAAAGGACTTTGACGAATGCCACATCTTTGTTTCTTGACCTCTTCAGTTGTCTATGTAATATTTCTACCAGGACCTCCTCATAGGTCAAGTTATCCTCCACAACACCCACCACCTCTAAGGCTACTATAACACTTGGGTCACCAACACATTTCCTTAACATAGACACATAGAAGACCAGATAAATCATACCCATCTCTGTAGGCAACTCCAGTTTATAGGCAACCTTGCCAATCCTCCTCAAGATTCTATAAATCCCTACATGCCTTGGGATCAATTATCCCTCCTTTCCAAAATGAAAAAAAAATCCTTCATTAGTAAGACCTACAAATACCGATCATCTACACCTAACTCACGATCTTTTCTCCCCACATTGGAGAAGAACCCTTCCCTATTTTGATCTATAATAAACATTTCCCCTTATAAACCTCACTTTCTCCATGGCAACCATAACAAGGTCTGGTCCAAATAAAGTCATCTTATCAACCTTACCAAGATAGCTTCCTAAAACCTCTACATGTTTGTAAAAAAAAATAGGGATGAATAGAATAGAATAAATTATGCACCTGTTTCAAGATCACATACCTTAACCCAATCAACATTGGGAATACACAACCTACCTTGATATCTAAGGATACCATGTCCCCCTTGAGAGAAACCCCACCTTGCCCTCTTTCACCAATGCCATCAATTCTACAAAGCGAGATAAGATCCTGCTTAGATTTGACATTTTCAATCACAGAAGGGTTGGATCAATTTAGAATCACCACAATTCTATCTTTATAACCTAACTTCCAACCTAGATAGTCAATGAACTTCCTTTTTCTTTGGACTCACTTTGACTCCCTTACCTGACACCATATGCCCAATGATTACAACTTCTTTTAATCATAGCCTACATTACCAAGCTTATAAAATAACTTTCCTTCTATAAAGGTTTGCAATACTACCCTCAAAGCTTAAATGCCCCTCTTTAGTTTGGAAATAAATCAAAATATCTTCAATGAATACCATAACAACATGCCAAGGTAGGGTTTAAAGATCCTATTCATGAGATCCATAAATACTGTTGATGTGTTAGTTAACCCAAATAACATCAACACAAATTCAAAGTGGCCATACCTAGTCCAAAAAGTCATATTGAGAATATCACACTCCCTTCCCCTTACCTTGTGGTGTTCGGCCCGAAGATAAATCTTAGAAATACATCTAACCCACTGTAGTTGATAATATAGGTTATCAATCCTTGGTGAAGGATACTCGTTCTTTATTGGGACCTTATTGAGAATTGAGTAAGCGATGCATATTCATCCTAAGCTATATTTCTTCGTTACAAACAACACTAGTGCATCCCAAGGTGACTTGCTAGGCCTTATGAAACCCTTCCCCAATAAATCCTTTAGTTGGTCCTTCAACTCCTTTAACTCCACGGGGGCCATATGGTAAGGGAGAATGGAAATGGATTATGTATCAGAGAGGAGGTCTACACCAAAGTCTATTTTCTTTTTCGGGAGGAATACTGAGAAGCTCATAGGGAAGACATCAAGAAACTCATTGACCACTAGAACCCACTCAATAGGAGGAACTTTAGACTCAACATCCCTAACCCTTACAAGATGGTAAATACAATCCTTAAAAATCAATTTACGGGCCTTAATACAAGAGATGAACCTACCCTGAATCACCGAATCATGACCTTCCCAATCCAATACAGGATCATTAGAAATTTGGAACCTAACTTTATGGGTTTAACAATCAATTGAAGCATGATATGCAAGTAACTAGCCTACCCCGAAAATGATACCAAAGTCTACTAGGTCAAGCTCACCAAAATCAAAAGACAAGACTCTATGCAATATGTACATGGGATAATCCCCTATAGACTCTTCTAAGAATGATGGGCCCACCAACGAGGGTAGATAACTCGAAGAGTTCACACAGTAATTTGGTACATATATGAAATCTATTAGAAATAAATGGAGTAATGAATGAGAGAGTGGTACCCAGATCAATTAAATCATAGACATCATAATAATAAAACCTTTAACGTACTAGTGACAACATCGAGGGCCTAATTCGTCTCTTGCGTCTCTTTAAATCATGTAATCAGTTTCCACATGAACCCCCTCCTAGGGTTTGGGCATCTTGCACTTGTCCTGTTGGAACCACTAGACCACAAAGGTTCCCTTCCTTACCTCTTTTAGCAATATAAGGACACTCGAAGATTTGGTGCCCTATTGTTTCCACAACCAAAACAATTGCCTGTTCCCCTTTGGCAAATGCCACCATAGTTCTTCCCATACCTTGGACACTTTGGAAACATAACACTACCACCCTTGGAACCACCTTGTGCCCTTTGAGTTCTATAAGCACTTTGCCATACCAAAAGCATGTACCTGTGTTCCTCAAACATGTATCAGCATGATTTCTTACCCATTTCAGACACCTAGCAGGACTTAGTGCACCAATACTATAACGGCCCCAAAAGTTTCCCCAAAACATGCTTAATAATGCCCAGAATTGTAATTTTCTTATATCTCAAAATTCATTTGTGCTTTCAAAAATTTGACTTCGGATTCTTGTTCAGGGGGTCCAAATTAGGGGAGAAAGGGCCTAATATCGATTTAAGAGAAAATATTTAGCAATTATAAAATTTCAAAAATCAATTTCTAGAGGGGTTTTTGTGTCCCCCTCATGACGCGCCCCATGTACTTTTGAGCTCTATTTTTCAGCTTTGGTCCAAGACTTTAAGTCTTAGGCCTAAAAGCTCCCATATGTGTTTTTACCCATACTAAGTCATATTTCACCCTCATACTACGCTAAATATTTCCCAATACTCACTCAAATACTTAGTCATATTTTCACTCCCCAAACTCAAGTCCCAAATCCTTCCCCAAGCTAAGGTACTCCTTTAAGCTTCAAGTCTCCATCACCAATCTTCACCAAGTTCATCTAAAGCTAAGATATGTAGCGTTGAGCCATTGGGTCCTTTCGCCTATGGTGCCTAAGTCTACTTTTTACTAATATTGCATGATTTAAAGTTGATTTTACATATGGGTCATATATATTGAGAAATTTACTGAACAGTGATTTTAGTTCATGAAAGTATGGTTGTTTTAGCATGTTTTGAGCTCTAAATATTAGATCGAATATTGGGTTTGATGGGAGGTTTTGATGTGAATGTCTTGGGGGTATTATAAGGTGTTGATTGGGGGATTCACAATAGATTTTCTTGCATGATTTCATCTCTAAATTGCATGGTCTTTTACCCCCATTACATACCCCCAAGGTGTTCGATAAAATATCCAGTTATGGTTTCTTGAGGAAATGAAGGTCCAAAGTATGAGATATGCTATGAATGATGTTATGATGATGAAATGAGATTATGTATATGACTATTCCTATATGAAGTGTTTCACTAGAGCATATGATAAATCCTATATAAAAAAGTGATACATTAAACCATGCCTAATCCAGGGGGACAAGAGCCCGAGTTACCTATCAAGGGGTTAGTACCTTGGTAACCAAAGTGGGGGTTAGTACTCACCAACCATATGAGGGTTTCATACCTCGCCACCTGGATGATAGGTGAGAATGTCATTAACAATGTGAGGGTTGCGTACCTTACCACCTAGGGTGATGGGGTATGACCATCACCATCTTAGCCTAACACAAGGTTTGATATCTTGCTTGGTCTCATCTTCACATATTATATCCTATACAAGCATGAGTTACTTAAGTATGTTTTACTTATACATTGATCATACATGTCATATTGCTATGTTATGCCTATTGCCTATCGTTATGCATTTTGGATTATGATGCTTATCTTTTGTTGGATTGCATCCCACATACTTAGTACATTCAAATATACTAACGTATAATCTTTCCTATTTGATATTACTACGTAGGAATCGGTGCCCAAGTTGATCCTCCTGCTCCTCCACATGGCTAAATTAGTTCTACTCAAAGCTAGTTAGTGAGTCCTCCACTTCAGGGACCTTAGTCTATGTTGCTATTGTCTATGTAATGAGACACTTTCTTATGTTCTATTTGACTATATTATCCCCTGCTCTATCTATGTATTTGAAGGTGTTTATTGGACAAGTCATGTATCTATGGGACGAGCTTTGACTTCTTCTCTCTTGATGATGTTGATTTGCAAGCTAACCTTAGCCCCTTTCACCACCTTAATATCATTTATGTCTTTTACATGTTTTTGCGACCAATAATGTGTAATGGTAAGTTCAGAGGTGTGATTGAGGTCCCTTCGGATTCTCCATTCACCATGTCACATCTAGGCTCCAGGCTTGGGTCGTGACAAAATTGGTATCAGAGCTCTAGATTGTTAATGGTCCTCGACATCCAACACTCCACATCAATTGGATTGTTAATGGTCCTCGACATCCAACACGCTACGTCAATTAGAGTCTTGTTCATGGTTGTAAAGCTCACCATGACTAGAATAGGAGGCTATAAGACATTTTAGGAAATGTTTCCCTTCTTCATTTTCTAAGTCGTGCTATAGAGTTGCAGTGACTTTTTTCGCTAGCTATTTTTCTTTGCTATGCTAGATCATGCATATCACTCAAGAAAGAAGGGCCTGAACTCCTGAAGAGCAACCTACCAATGGTGAACTTTGGGACACTCTTACTATGCTTGCCCAAATGGTAGCCAACCAAGTCCAACAAGGGGCCCAAGCCCCTCATGTTACTACCTCAGGCACTAGGGTAAGAGATTTTATGAGGACAAATCCTCCAATTTTTCATGGTCCAAAGGTGGATGAAGATCCGTAAGAGTTTATTGATGAGGTCTACAAAATCTTGAAGATCATCGGTGTTGGGCCGAATAAAAAGCCAGAGTTGGCGGCGTACTAACTCAAGGGGGTAGCCCAAATTTGGTATGACCAATGGAGGGGTGAGAAGGGTAATGGCTATGTGGTGCTTTAGGAGGAATTCAAATTAGCCTTCCTTGATTGGTTCTTCCCTCTTAAGCTTAGGGAAGCTAAGTTGATTGAGTTTCTAAATTTGAAGCAAGGTGCTATGAGTGTGAGGAAGTATGCCGTCAGGTTCAATCAACTTTCAAAGTATGCTCCTCACTTAGTGGCCGATCCTAGATCTAGGATAAATAAGTTTGTTATAGAGGTCTCCGATTTGGTAAGTGAAGAATGTTGATCTGCTTTGATAATTAGTGACATGGACATATCTCGGTTGATGACCTATGCCGAGCAAATAGAGGATGAAAAGTTAAGGAATAAGAGAGATCATGAGGCTAAGAGGGCTCGATTTGAGGGTAGGTTCTAAAAGGGTTCTAAATTTTATCAAAGCCAAAGGCCTCCTCATGCTACTAATGGGAAATTGTCAATGACTTCCCTAGACCTCAAGGTGTGAGTGTAGTGGATCCTAATGATGTGTGTCCTAGATGTGGGAAGAAGCATGGTGTTCCATGTTTGAAGGATTCTAATGCATGCTTCGAATGTGGGGAGCTTAGTCACAAGAAGGTGGATTGTCCAAGATCCGTGGTAAGGGTCAGGGTGCAAATATGATCCTTTTGGGTAGAGGTAGTCCTCAAGGGGGTGCCCCAAGGCACAACCAATTTTACACTCTACATGGGAGGCAAGGGGTTGGTGAGATCCCTGATGTTATTATCGGTATGTTGAAAATCTTTGATTTTGATGTATATGCTTTGATTGATTCAGGTGCCACTCTTTCCTTTGTTACCCCTATTGTTACTACAAGTTTCATATTGTCCTTGAGTTGATACATGAGTCATATGAAGTGTCTACTCTTATTTGTGCCTCTATTGTTGCTAGGAAAGTTTGTAGGAGTTGTCCTATTTGCATTTTGCATAAGTTGTTGCCTTGTGATCTTGTTGAATTAGACATGGTGGATTTTGATGTCATACTTAGGATGGATTGGTTGCATGCTAACTATGCATCTATTAATTGTAGTACTCGTAGGGTCAAGTTTTAATTTCCTAATGAATCCGTCCTTGAGTGGGAAAGTCAAGATGTGGTGGTCAAGGGTAGATTCACTTCATGAATTAAAACCTATAAGTTGATTTCTAGGGGTTGTTTGTATCATCTTGTGAGGGTCAAAGATGTGGAGTCCAAAGTCCCTTCCATTGAGTCGATCTCCGCTGTAAATGAGTTTCTTCATATCTTCCCAAATGACCTTTCCTGTGTTCCTCCCGAGAGGGAGATAGATTTTGGAATAGATCTCCTTCCTGATGCTCAACTTATCTCCATCCCCCCTTATCGTATGGCCTCAGCAGAGTTGAAGGAGTTAAAGGAGAAATTGAAAGACTTGTTGGAAAAGGGATTTATTAGAACTAGTTAATCACCTTGGGGTGCACTGGTGTTGTTTGTAAAGAAGAAAAATGGGTCACTTAGAATGTGCATTGACCACCGGCAACTCAATAGGGTCACTATAAAGAATAGGTATCCTCTTCCGAGAATTGATGACTTGTTTGACCAATTACAAGGGGCTAGCTTTTTCTCTAAGATTTACCTTTAGTCCAGGGACCATCAAGTGAGGGTTAGGGAGCGTTATATTCCCAAGATGGCCTTCTGGACTAGATATGGGTACTATGAATTTGTGGTCATGTCCTTTGGGTTGACTAATGCACTGGCCATCTTCATGGATCTAATGAATATGGTCCTTAAACCATACTTTGATTCCTTTGTTGTGGTTTTCATTGATGATATTTTAATCTATTCACATAGTAGGGAGGAGCATATGGGTCATTTATGGGTGGTATTGCAAATATTGAGGGAGGAGAGATTGTATGTTAAGTATGACAAGTGTGAGTTTTGGTTGAAGGAGGTTGCATTCTTGGGTTATGTGGTGTCAACGGATGGCACTAGAGTAAATCTTAAGAAGACCGATGTAATTAGGAATTGACCTAGACCATTGACCCCGTCAGATACAAGGAGCTTCTTGGGCCTTGTGGGTTACTATAGAAGGTTTGTGAATGGGTTCTCCTCCATTGCTTCCCCTATGACAAAATTGACTCAAAAGAGGGTTAAGTTTGAATAGACCGATGAATGTAAGAAAGCTTCCAAATATTGAAACATAGATTGTGTCTGCTGCTATATTGTCACTACCAGATAGGATTGAGGGTTTTGTTGTGTATTGTGATACATCTAGAGTTGTTTTAGGTTATGTGCTAATGCAAAATGGTAAGGTCGTAGCCTATGCTTTGAGGCAACTTAAAGTGCATGAAAAAATTACCCTACCAATGATCTTGAATTAGCCGCCATGGTGTTTGCATTATAGATTTGGCGTCACTATTTGTATAGGGTGTATGTTGATGTCTTCACTGAACATAAGAACCTTCAATATGTCTTCACACAAAATATCTCAACTTGAGACAAAAAAGGTGGATAGAACTTCTAAAAGATTATGACAAGAGTGTGCATTATCACTCAGGTAAGGCAAATGTGGTGGCGAATACTTTGAGTCGGGTGTCCATGGGTAGCCTAGCTCATGTGGAGGGTGGTGATAGGGAGATGGCTAAGGAGTTGCATAGGTTGGCTAGGTTGGGGGTTAGGTTGGAAGAGGTTGGTAATGATGGTATTGTGGTTATTGATGGGTCCAAGTCTTCCTTGGTTGATGAGGTGATAGCCAAACATGATCTTGACTCCTCCTTGCTTGAATTGAAGGCCTTGGTGAAAGAGGCCAGAGTAGAGGTTTTCTCCCAAGGGGGAGATAGTGCCCTTAGGTACTAAGGTAGTTTGTGTGTGCCATGTGTCGATGATTTAAGGGAGAGAATTCTTGATGAGGCCCATACTTCTTCTAATTCTATCCACTCTGGTACCACCAAAATGTATAGAGACTTGAGGGATGTATATTAGTGGGGAGGCATGAAGAGGGACATTGCTAAATTTGTTTCCGATTGCCATAGTTGTCAACAAGCCAAAGTCGACCATCAAAGGAAGAGTGGCTAACCCAAGGCATAGAGATTCCCAATTGGAAATGGGAGGTAATTAATATAGATTTTATGGTTGGATTGCCCAAAACTAGAAATGGTTTTGATTCCATATGGGTGGTGGTTGATGAGATGATAAAATCGGCTCACTTTCGACCGGTTAAAACTACATACGGGGCTGAAGAGTATGCAAGTCTGTACATCCATAAGTTAGTGAGGTTATATGGGGTTTCCTTATCCATTATATTGGATCGTGGTGCACAATTTACTTCACACTTTTGGAGATCTTTTCAAAGGGGTCTTAGTACCAATGTTCACCTTAGTGCGGCTTTCCACCGTTAAATAGACGGCCAAGCCGAAAGGACAATTCAAACACTTGAAGATATACTTAGGGCTTGTATGTTGGTGTTTAAAGGTAGTTAGGATGACCATCTTCCATTGATTGAGTTTGCCTACAACAATAGCTATCACTATAGCATCAGTATGGCTGCTCTTGAGGCTTTTTATGAGAGATATTGTAGATCACCGGTGGGTTTGTTTGAGGTTGTAGAGGTGGATTTGTTGGGACCAGATCTTGTTATGTATGCTCTTAAAGAGGTTAAGAGTATTAGGGAAAGGTTGAGGATAGCATAAAGTTGTCAAAAATCCTATGTTGATGTGAGAAAAAGAGACCTTAAATTCAAAGTGGGTGATTAGGTCTATTTGAAAGTTTCTCCAATGAAAGATATCGTCCATTTTGGTAAAAAGGGGAAATTGAGTCCAAGGTATGTTGGTCCTTATGAGGTGATAAAGAGTATTGGCAAGGTATCTTATTGTTGAAGTTCCCTAGTGAAATAAATTTGATGCATCCAGTATTTCATGTTTCGATGTTGAGAAAGTAAGTTGGTAATCCTAATGCCATTGTGCCTCTTGATGTTATGGGTGTTGTTGAGGATAACTTGACCTATGACGAGATTCTAATTCAGATCTTGGATAGGCATGTTAAGAGATTAAGGAACAAGAAGGTGGCATCCGTTAAGGTCATTTGGAGGAACCAACAAGTTGAAATTCCTACATGGGAGGCCGAAGCGGACATGCAAAAGTGGTATCCTCATCTTTTTCACTCCACTCAAGCCTAAGGTACTTATCCCAAGTCCCTTTTGTGGTTTCAAGTCACATGTTTCAACCCCTACGTCATGTATATGCATTCATGTTTGAGTTGGTAAACTTATGATGATTTTACACTTGTGTTGAGAATTTAAAAATGGTGCTTTACATGTTATGTTGCATTCTTCTTGGGGCTGATTTATTCATGATTACCCTTATCTTATACATATCTTTTACATTTAGAGATGAATGTTCCCAAGGGGAAGACATTGTAACGACTCCAAAAAGTTCCCCAAAACATACCTCGAAATGCCTGGAATTTTAATTCCTTATATCTCAAAATCTATTTGTGATTTCAGAAATCCGACTTCGAATTCTTGTTTAGGGGGTCCAAATTAGGTGAGGAATGGTCTAACCCCAATTTAAGACCAAATATTAGCAATTACAAAATTTCAAAAATCAATTTCCAGAGGGGGTTTTGCATCCCCCTCATGACGCACCCCTATGTATTTTTGAGCTCTATTTTTTAGCTTCGGTCCAAGACTTTAAGTCTTGGGCCTAAAAGCTCCCATACATGTTTTTACCCATACTTAGTCATATTTCACCCTCATACTACGCTAAATATTTCCCAATACTCACTCAAATACTTAGTCATATTTTCACTCCCCAAACTGAAGTTCCAAACACTTCCCCATGCTAAGGTACTCCTTCAAGGTTCTCCTTCAAGCTTCAAGTCTCCATCTCCAATCTTCACCAAGTTTATCCAAAGCAAAGGTATGTGGTGTTAAACTATTGGGTCCTTTCACCCATGGTGCTTAAGTCTCCATTTTACTAATATTGCATGATTTAAAGTTGATTTTACATATGGGTCTTGTATATTGAGAAATTTACTGCACAGTGATTTTAGTTCATGAAAGTATGGTTGTTTTGGCATGTTTTGAACTCTCAATCTTGGATATAATGTTGGATTTGATGAGAGGTTTTGATGTGAATGTCTCGGGGGTGTTGCAAGGTATTGATTGATGGTCTCACAATAGATTTTATTGCATGATTTCATCTCTAAATTGCATGATCTTTTAACCCCATTACACACACCTAAGGTGTTCGATAAAATGTCCGGTTATGGTTTCTTGAGGAAATGAAGGTCCAAAGCATGAGATATGATATGAATGATGTTATGATGATGAAATGAGATTATGTATATGACTATTCCTATATGAAGTGTTGCACTAGAGCATATGATAAATCCTATATAATGTGATGCATTAGACCACGCCTAATCCATGGGGATAAGAGCCCAGTTAACCTATCAAGGGGTTAGTACATTGGTAACCGAGGCGGGGGTTAGTACTCACCAACCATGTGAGGGGTTTGTACGTTGCCACCTAGATGATAGGTGTGAATGTCATTAACCATGTGAGGGGTGCGTAACTCACCACCTAAGGTGATAAGGTGTGACCATCACCATCTTAGCCCAACATAAGGTTTGATAGCTTGCTTGGACTCATCTTGACATATGATATCCTATACGAGCATCAGTTACTTAAGTATGTTTTACTTATGTAGTGATCATACATGTCATATAGTTATGTTATGCCTATTTCCTATTGTTATGCATTTTGGATTATGATATTTATCTCTTATTGCATTGCATCCCACATACTTAGTACATTCAAATGTACTAATGTATACTTTTTCCTACATGATATCACCATGTAGGAACCGGTGCCAAGTTGATCATTCTCCTCCTTCACATGGCTATATTGGTTCTACTCAAAGCTAGTTAGTGAGTTATCCACTTCGGGGACCTTAGTCTATGTTGCTATTATCTATGTAATGAGACACTTTCTTATGTTCTATTTGACTATGAGGGTGAGCACAGTTACTTTGTCTTGGCCCCCGCTCTATCTATGTATTTAGAGGTGTTTGTTAAACAAGTCATGTATCTATAGTATGAGCTTTGACTTCTTGTCTCTTGATGATGTTGATTTGCAAGCTAACCTTTAGCCCTTTTTTCCCCTTACTATCATTTATGTCTTTTGCATATTTCCACAACCAATGATATGTTATGATAAGTTGAGAGGCTTGATTGGGTTTCCTTCGGGTTCCTCATTCGTCCTGTCACGTCTAGGCCTTAGGCTTGTGTCGTGACAATTACCACTTGGCTTAGCATATGGGAGTTTATCTCCAACTCGAGCCCTCCTTCTCCCTTCTGTGGAGGCCACAGGACAATCTCTTATCTTATGCCCAATACTGCCATACTTGAAACAACCCTCAGTGCTAGCCAAACACCTTCCTTGATGCTTCTTGCCACATCCTTCACAAATGGCGAAAGGGAGAGTTCTCTTTTTGTGCTTGGGCACCAGTAGACTAGCAGAAGATGAAGTACAATCAGCTCAAGCCTTGTTAGCCTTCCTCACCCTTCTCTTATCATTTGGAATCTCAGGGATACCTGCTTGTTGTCTTAGTTGAGCAGTTACAACTTTGGTCAATAACCATTGAGCATTGCAAACTTCTGCATTGCATATATCATTGTTGGACTGATCCTCAAGTGCGGGATAGTTATCATCTTGTCCACCATTCTGGATAGGTTAAGACATATTCTGAAACATAACGAATAGGGATCAAAATAATCCTTAGAGGATTTAGCTCTATCGAACGACATGGATCATGAAGAAGTGATTTAGTTCTTAAATGCCTCATAGCATCCTATTCATAGTTATGGCATGCTTCCAAACCATAAACAAGAATCTACTTAATGCGGTGTGTTAAATTTTTGAGGATAATATATCAACCTAGTACTCTGATACCAAGTTTGTCAGCAACGAAGCCTAGGGCGTAGATGTGACACGACGAATGGGAATCCAAAGAGGATCCCCAACAAGCCTATTGAGAATGCATAGCCCATCCTTGGTTTTGTGGAAGAAATAAGAGATAAATAAGCCCATAGAACATAATTTCTAAGGGAACCAAGGCTTTGGACACACACTATGTGGGTATGATAGGGAAGAGGACATGAATCATATAGCAACTACATCTAAGGGGAATTTAAGGACTTCGGACTTCTAACTTGTCAATATAGCAAATATTCACCACAAAATGGATAAGGGAATAAGGGCAAACTCCAACAATACATAGCTATAATAAGGGTCAAACTCATAACATACAACCCATGTATCCAACAACAACTCTAACTACGAATGAGTGGGGGTCAAGACATCTCCCGGGCTCACCCTCAAAGATAGTATTCCAAAATAGAGTAATCTAAATAAAAGTGTAGAGGGATGTTGTCCCCAGAGTAGAGGACTCACCAGTAGCAATCCTCAAACAACTATCTAGCCACAAAGAGAAGGATGAGTAGGCAAACGTATGTGTTAGTACTTGGAATGCACTAAGCATGCAGAGTGCAATGCAACAAGGAACATAAGCCATAACAATAGAGATGCATAATCATAATCAATGGGCATAAGCTCAATATGACATGTATAAGATATGCTTAAGTTAAAATATGTGTGAGATAGTCAAACATATGTAATATATCATAAGATTAATCATAACTTACATAACTTATAGAACATAAGAACATGGCATGAGTAGTTCATCCAAATACCTTATACTAGAGGGTAAGTAATGTAGCTTAGGTCATAACCCCTTCTAGTAGGTATTGGATAGTACATGAGGATGAAGATATAGCATAACTCATAATCCCTTTATGTAGGCACTCGATGGTGCATAGTATTGAATAGTACATGATGGTGAGGAATATAGTATAAGTCATAACCCCTTCATGTAGGCACTAGATAGTGTATAGCATTAAATCATACATGAGGGTGAGGAATATAGAATAGGTCAGAACACCTTCATGTAGACATTTGCCTTGTACTAGAGGGAGAGGAATACAACCTAGTTCATAACCTCTTCCAATCGGCGTCATAATTCATATGAGAATAAAACATAGCATAAAATCTCAATAATTCACTTGTAGATCATAGAAACTTCCCATAAGCTTAGTACATTCTTGGGAATCCACAACGTGTCATAAAAGCACTTGTCATGCAAATTAGGCAATAATCTTCCATCAACCCAAGATTCATAGTCAAGCAAACTTAGTCAAACATGGTGGGTATGCATACACATACTTAAAATCATGCAATTTAGGAGTGTAAGACAACAAAGAGTAAAATCAATTCATTTTAAAGTCATTCAAATTAATCCACCAAGATTGTAGTAAAACTTCCAATTTAGGTGTTAGGACCCGCAACATAATTTAAACCCCAAACATCCTTAATTGGTTCGATTTAATAAAGTATTGGGACCTATGTAACATTCTACTTAACTTAGGTCCTTAAGAATAAAAG